>VZRH01007411.1:608841-651560 GCA_013397555.1 Urocynchramus pylzowi
GGAGGGGGGGGGGGGTTCCGGGGGGGGTCGGGGGGGCTCCCGCCCACGGGGAGGGCCGTTCCCGGGGGATAAAGCGGGTGCGCTCGGGGGATGCGGCGATGGGCGCGGGATGGCGGCGCTGGGGGCGCTGGTGAAGAAGGCGTGGAGCGTGCGGAGGTTCGTGGTGCTGCTGTGCGCGCCGCTGGCGCTGGTGCCCATCCTGCTCAGCCTCCCCCCCAAGGTACCGCCACGGGACCCGGGTGGGCGCTGCGGGCTGGGGACCCCCGCTGCGGGGCGAGGGCCACGGGCACCGACGGGCTGCGGGGCACGGAGCAGGAGAACAAACGGGACGCTGCACCGGGGGCTCCACGCGGAGGGAGCGGCGTTCCACGCTGGCAGCTGCGGGACACGGAGCGGGGACACAGCCTGGGTGCTCCGTGCCGCCGCTTGCCCCAGCGCCAGCAGAACTCGCCTCTCGAGGGGGTCACCCTGCTGCCTGCCGGCGTTTGACCGTGGAGCAGGGCGGGCTGCACAGCTCCTCACCCTTTTGCAACAAGTTAAAGTGCGAATGGAGGGGGCATCCCGCGATCATGTCGGGTTTATGGGGGAAGAAGGGATAGATAGCGTGAATTCTGTTCAGTGTTTCTGATATAGACACTGGGAGGTGGGAGGATCCTATCAGCTCAAGCTCAGTGGCAATGATCAGTGCCTCTTGCTGGTACCCAAGCGCCCTGTAGTTTTTATCAGTAGTGCCCAAATGTCATCTGGGGAAACTGAGGCAAGACCAGCATCACCCAGGGCGGGGCTTTGCAGAGCTGGGGTAGAAGGTAAGTGCCCGGTGCTGGGAGTGTGCCTGGCATCGCTGGCCCATCCCCTGAGCGATGGGAGTGGCAGCGGGACAGGGACCTGCAGAGCTGTGCTGCTGTTTGTGCTGCGGGGCTGGGAGTGCCCGCACCGCTGTGGGTGACTCTCGGGGGGACCTCTGGTGCTGTATCTGAAAAGGCTTTGCGAGTAAGATAAGTGGTGTTTTTAAATGTGGAAACTGGTCTCCTCTTAAGGTTTGTGCTTTAGCATGTGATGAGCTGCACATAAAGCAATCTGCAGCAAGACTTTGGGGGCTGGAGGGTTTTTTTGCACAGCTCTTGTGCAACCGGAACCTCTGAGCCTTGGGTGGAAGTCCACGGGGCGGTGAAGACACTGTGGAATTTTGCACCATTGACTTCAGCGTGAGCAGGATTTCACCCTCATGTTCTGACTCAAATCCATTTGAGAGTGACTTTTTTTACATTGGAAAATAAGTAATGATCAGTACATAGTCAGCACAGAATAGTTTAGGTGCTGTAAGGACACAAAGTTGGTACTTAGTTCAGTGCTTGTCAGGTGAAGCCTTCTCCTTTGAGACACAAAATACACTTGTTAAATTAAAAAAATAATATGGATTGACCATTGCTTTATTTAGTGACATCATATATTAAAAGAGACATTTCTTTGGATTTAATGTCACTTTTTTTCTCTGTTTTTTATTATTGGCTGAGTTATGAATAGGACTGTGTTGAATGTCTGCCTCAAGGAGCAGAAAACACATTGCACAACAGGTACTAAATTCCCTTGCAGAGTCATAGCTGAATAGTTACATTTCTACATTAATTTTCAATAGCTGAACAAATGACTTCAAGTGTATTTAATAGCTTTTTTTTTTTTTTTTACTTTGGCACTTGGTAAAATTGTGAGATAGGATTAGAGAGGGAGAAGATGCACTGTATGCTTAGTGCAAGCTCAGGTCTGGTCTGTGCAGGGGTTAATAGTGAGAAGAAATCACAAATGAACTCAGTGCTGTGGGAAGGGCCTTGAGCTAGGTGCTCTGTGTGCTGGTAGAAGTGTGTGGTGTCACACAGGCTGTACAAGGATTTGGATATTCAGGAAAGGGATTTCTGTATGTGTACACAAATAAAAAATGTCTCTGTGGTGTTATGGTGCTGCTCAGTCCTGCTCAGCTCCTCCAGGGAGCTGGTAGTCCACCCCAGGGTGTGGTCCATAGAGGACCTCATGAACAGGGTGGTCTGATCATGCTGTTTTATTAAAGAAAAAATGGTGTTGGGAAAGTAGAAATGTGTGCAGCTGAGCGGGTGGCAAAGCAGGGATACAGCTGTGGCAATGGAAGGAGACCCTGGCAGAGCTGGCTGCTCTGCTGCTCACCTTGGGGGTCTGTTCCTCATTCTCCATGGGCTTTAAAGCAGCAGAGGTGGTAGCAGTGACTGGTAGCTGTCAAAACCTGGATGCTCACATGAGTGAACATTTCAAGCAAGTCCAACTGCAGCTTCCCCAAGTTCTCCCAAGGTCTGGCATAGGGGGGAACCTGTAGCTGTTAACTTCTGTACACAGTTGTATCTGTTCATGTTCAGGGGTCAATGATTCAGCCAGGGTTTCAACACTAAACTCTCTCACTTGTTCAACAAGAAAAGAAACTTGCTGTTGCATCAACAGGGGATTAAGTTCTGACGTCTGGAGCTTGCCTGACCCCCTGTCCGCAGCCCGAGCCGCGGGGGGCTGTGGGAGTGGAAGGAGCAGGTTACGCTTTTAGCCACACTGTGAAAACAGCAAGGGGGAGGAACAGGCCAGGGGTCAGCAGGCAGGGGATCAGGGGTGGCAGAGTGTGGAAGCTGTCCTGGCACGTGATGGCAAAGGCTGCGTGCCCTCGCTGCACCAACGCCCCGGTCAGGCGGTCTGTCCTGCCGCGGGACAGACAGCCTGGCGCTCTCCTGGCAGCCAGGTCGTGAGAGCTGCTGCAGGTGTGCAGCAAGAACTCACTGACTGGGCTGCTGCTGAGTTACTGGGAGCCTGTCCCAGGCAGGGCATCCAGGGACAGCAGGCTGGGGCAGGAGGAGCTCCTGCGTGCTGTGCAGTCACTGTAACAGCCGTGATGCTGCATCTGAAACGTGGGGGCGTTGGACAAGCTGGAGAAGCCCATGCTCCTGCTGGGATGGTCGGAATGCTGCCTGGCAGGGTGCAACAAAAACTGGTAGAAGAGGAGAAGCATTGGGGACCAGCCTCTGCTGGTCTCAGGATGAGCCTTCCCATGGGAGAATGTCTTACAGGCACCTCTGCAGTAATTTCCTGCTCTGTCGATGTTAAAAATCTGTTCTCACATCATGTCACCATTTACGTTCTCCCTACTGGGATGCTCAGCAATTTTAATCTTCCAAGGGATTTCCACCATAAAAAGCCACCTCAGCTTTGGTTTCAAGGGCAGCATTTAACTTGGATCTGGAGACCAAGAACTCATGACTTAAAGCTGATAGAACATAACAGGCTGTGGCTCCTTGGATGAGTATGTCCTTTCTGAGTGATACCCTGTGATGTGTGTGCAGTGGGTTTTCCAGGGAAACCTGCACTTAGGTGACATCCCCCTGGAAACACAAAAGAGAAAAATCACCCATCAGGTCTGCTCTTGCTTACTGGTGATGGACTCCAGCATCCACATCTTCAAGCTGTGATTAGAGCTCTTGCCAGCTGTCACTCTGCAGTGGTTTTTCTCAAGTTCCCTGTGTTAGTCCCTTCACAGGGGGATGGTGACAGGGCTGGCACTGCTGCTGTTATGTTAATTTCCCTTGATTTTAATTGATAGCCTCTGTAGGTGGTGGTTGTGTAGAGGGAGGCTGGTATAAATGGTTTTGTCTACAGCCTCCTTTCTGCTAAATAGAGAAATGAAATTTCTGCTTTGTGAGTGTGTTTGCTGAGACCTCAGGGTGTGCTCCCCAAGCTGTGTCTGGAGCAGTGCTTTGTGTCCATCACATCAGGCAGCAGAAGCAAATGCTCTGTGTGGAGCCACTTCCCAGGAGCCAGTTCTCTGCACAGGGGTCTGTGTGTCACCTCTTGCTCTGGTTGCTGCTGAAATGGCTGAATATTTGTCCCGTGAGTGGAAGTGCCTGCGACCCCCCTGCTCGGAGGGCTGTGAATGATTGCAAAGAGCTGGGGCAGGGCAGCAGGGGCTGGAGGAACTGTTCTGCTGGAAGGGGCATGGGGGCACTTTTAATGAGCTGTGCAAAGAGCTTGTTCCAACAGCTTCTAATGAACTCAATGTCTACAGCCTCTTGGCTTGGTAACAGCTGAGGCAGCCAAATTTGCTAAAAGGAGCTCTGAGCAGGCAATAGGGCCCAGTGCCTTCAGAAAACAGACTTGACTTCCTCGTTGGCCATAGAGCAATTTAAAATTAACTTGGATGTGATGGGTCCTCCTGGTTAGTACAAGGAGACTTTAAGATCTTCCAGAAGAAAAATTACACTGCTTGCACTGGAAAGCAAAGAGCATGAAGGGCGTCTTTGTGGGCAGAGGGGTGATGCAAATGCAGACAAAGGGGGTGGGAGTGGGTTGTCCTGCATGCTGGAGGGGAGCTGGATCCTGGCTGGAGAGCATAGCAGGAGCATGGGCAAGCAGGGAACAGTCTAGAGAGCAGCCTGGCAGGAGAAAGTGATTGTAGCCTGGTTTTACATTTCATACACAAAGTCCATCTCTGCAGTGTTTGTGTGTGGTGATTTGGGAAGGCCAGTTTCACAAAACTGGAAGCAATGGTCGGTTAAAAGATGAGAGCAAGAGCTTCAGTGGGGAAAGAGGGGGATAGCTGAAAGTACAGTGACTACATTTTACCACATCCTCTGTGAACTTCAGTCCAGAGAGAGGGCCAGCCTGGCAAAGAGCAAACTGGCACTGGGAGGATGTGAAAGCAGCAATACTTGGGTTGGGGGAAAGGGAAGTCTTTATTGACAGGAGCTAATATTAATTGGAAAACATGACTGCATATAAAACATGTCTGCCTGATTCCTGCCTGTGTCTGCAATGGCTGACTCAATGATTGTAAAGGTCTTTTCCAAACTACTTTTTTTCTGTGGTTCTATGAAAAGAGATATGGAAGAAATCCCTGGGCAGGGTGTTGAGGGTGATGAACACAAATGTTGTAATCTGTCGCCAGATGAACAGTGAAGAAAAAACCAAATTCAGTGAAGTGTTTTTGTTCTACACTGAGCAAAGTTCTGATAGTGCAATCCTACAGCATAAGAAATTGACTGACAATAAATATTTTTACTGTGACAGTAACTAAACAGAAATTTAAAATTTCATACATCTAACCCTGGCTACTTTAAAATCTATACATACAGACAACTTCCATACAATAGTTTTGCAAGAGCTGCCTGAAGAGTTTGTTGTGTACCAATAAACTGAGTGTATTTCTACAAGCCCCAGTGCAGATGGAGATCACCAGGGATGCTGACCACATGCCAGGTTTATCTGTAGCCTCCCTTGGGAAGTATTTAAAAAGAAAAAAGGTAGGAGATCATAATATGTAATTATCTCAACACAGCTACAGGACTGGCTACCCACAGCCAAGGTGGCTAATGTGGTATTTGTCTGTATGAGATGTCTGAAAGTTGACAAGAGCAGTGGAGAGTCTACCTGGCTGCTATTTGTTGAGTTGGTGACTTTTTGCCACACACTCAATTTGCCCACCTTATCTGAGCTTCAGCTGTCTCATTTTAAAACAGAGATTTTTTTTTTTTGCCAACTACGAAATACCTCAAGGAGTTTAAATAAAAGTGTTTAAGCTTTATGTCATTTTAGCAGAGGAAAATAGACTTCCTGAAGCTCTTGCAGCTTTGTGGCCCTGTGTTACTGGCCCCTTTCTAGCCACTCTGCAAATAGCCAGCAGGAGCAAAATGACTGCAGTGGCAGGAGGCTGGTAAACAGGGCTTGGGTTGTGTCCAGATTACATAATGCATGCAGGAGCTGGGTTAGTAGAAATCAGATTCACAGATCCACCCTGCTGGAGAACAGGCAGTGGGCACAGTGGGGCTGGTAGCACAGTTCCAGCTGTGACATGAGAACACTCAGTGCTTGTTTTCTGCTCCAAGTAGTTCTGTATATCACAGGTAGGATGTTTCTTTGTGATAGCAGAGGGATAAATGGCTTGAGAAGCTCCAATTCAGCCAAAATCTCTCTTGGTACTGTTATCAAGGTGCTGGAGGAAGCCTGTCTGCCATTCTTTTACCTCGTTATAGGGTGGTGAGGGAGACTGTGGGGGCTGATGGGGCTGTGGTGACCATACAGCATTCAGGGGTTGATGGAGAAACCCCAAAGTTGGGCAGTGCCAAGGCAGAGCTGCTTTGAGCACTGAGTCTGCCCGGTGGGGAAGCTGTGGGCACTGGGTCTGATGGGGAACAAGGTCCAGCTGAAGGTCCTGGTGTCCTTTTCAGGCTGGCAGTGGGGACTGGTGGCTGTGCCTGTGTCTCAGAGCTCTGCCTGGGTGAGCCAGCTCTCCTTACCTGACCCACATTCCCTGCCAGAGCCTCCTTTCCCTGGGGCACCTCATCTGCCCTTCCCAGAGGCCGCCAGGCTCCTGCCCACAGGAGACAACCTCGTGGCTTGGCTTCCTCTGCCACAGCTCAGCAGGTCCCCCAGGGTGGAAAATCCCCAGTGCTTTGAGTGTAGCAAAGACAGGATCTGTGTCTGGAGGGGCAGAGGTCGATCCCCAGGCTCTTGAGCAACAGGAAGAAGAGCTGCTGCAGTCCAGAGCCACAAGTGCTTTCCTGGAAATCATTAAATGGCTATAAAATTAACCTGATCACAAGATCCATTTTAAAGTTCATGTGTGCCACCATGAACTTTGATAGAATTCTGTTGAAAAATATAAATACTAAGCTGCAGGGAGAGTCAAGAAGTAGGAGTCTTGACAAGGATGCAGCCAAGGGATGGAAGGACAAAGATCATGTAGAGGTGATGGTGCCACACAGAGCAGCAAGTTCAGCTCAGCCTGTCCAGGGGCTCCCTTGGCCAAATCCCTAAAGGACCATCCTCTTGACATTTGTTAGCATTTATTGTTTGTGTACTAACCAAATATACCAAACACTTGGGACATCAATTAATTAACATTTACAAAATATCTTGTAATCAAAAAGCTTTTATTTCATATGGTTCAATTTTATTGATTACTTTTTTTTTTTTCCATTCTGGGGATTTCCTGGTTGAAATTGAAGTTATTGTGGATTGGTCTTGTTCCTTTTTTGTTCGCTGGTGGTCCTATCTCAAAAACCTTTTCAAGATAGCTGCAATTTGTCCTCTTTCAGGGTAGAATAAATTGGATAAACAGCACTACTGCTTTCTTCAAGTGGTTTCCTGTTGATCCATAGAGGTATCAAAAATTCAGGGAAGCCTTTCACATAGCAGTTCTTTCTGTCCTGTTTCATTTTTACTTCCTGGCTTTTGATCTTGCAGTGAATAAGAGTTATTAGATTGATGCTGTGTCTCAGTGCTCAGTGTTTTCCAGAACATTTTCCATACACTGGAGAATAAATATCCATTACTTATAATTAGTTTTCTAAATTGTACATCATCTATTTTGTAATGTCAATTAAAGCCTTCACTGATATGCTCTTGTATCATTGTTAAATACTTTCAGTTGCTCTACTCCAGTGAGAGCTAAAGTGTCTTTATTTTGAAGTTAACTTTGGTGCAACTTTCCTTGCGGGAAACTGAAGAATATTTTGCCAATGGGAGAAAAAAATTATCCATATGGCCTTTGGAAATCAAATGGAAAAGAGCTTAATGAGAGCAAAGCTATTTATTTGGCATATAAAAAGAACCATAGTAAAGAGGAATTATCAGTTGGCACAGGAAATAAATCACTAATCTAGTGGCAAACATTTGAAAACATGATTCTTTATTTTGGTAAAGTTTAGCACTGCCAGGTTTGCTGCTGTGGTCCTGCTGGTTTGGGGAAGTGAAGCACGGGGAGCCCACAAGAGCTGCCAGGTGCCAGGGCTGAGCTGAGCCTGAGGGGTTTGCTTCACACACTCTCATATGCCATTTTACTGGCATCTAAAATTAGGTCTGAAAATGATCTTTAAATCCAGATCTTGGGCACTTCATGTGAGGCATTGACACCACTACAATTAATGTATGAAAAAAAATCAGTTACACTCAGTTCTGCTGTGTTCATATTTCCATGTACACTGAAGTGCTGGGGCCTTGCTAGCAGGACCCCTTGTGAAAGCAAAGCCTGGGTGCTAAAAAAAATCAGAAATTCTATCATTTTTTCCACCTTTCAAGCCCTCAATTGCAGATGTAGTGAACATAAATCCATGTTGGTTTTGACCTCATTTAGCCCAGGCCTGCAGCAAATTGTTCACAGGTGAACAGGCAGGTGGTGGCTGTGCTCTACCTGCTCTGGTGCCTGGCTGAACCCTCAAATGATGGGGCTGAGACCACATTATCCCCAAAATGGAGCTCCCCACAGTCCCCAGCCCTCGCTGTTCCCAGCCTTGTCAGGGAGCAGAGCCATCATCTCCCCTTCAGAAGCCCAGACTTGGTCCAGGGGAGGAAGGTCCCAGCAGAGGGACAGAGATGCCTTTGAGCAGCAATTCAACCTGCACAACAAGCTGGAAAAGTGATAAAATAAATAGTTCTGTGGCTTCCAAGTGATTCTCAGCAGTTATTTATAGTGCTGTGGGCACTCTGCCTGTGCTTGCTGACAATATCCCTGCTCAGCCCTGCCGTGGCTGAGCCCTGCTCTGCGCTGGGTTCTCCCATCCTGGGCTCGGGGCCGCTCTCCTGACTTCCTTCCTTCGCTCTTTGTTTTGACTGTGGCTGTAGTGACAAATGGCTTTGGTCTAGTTTGTGCCTCCTGGATGGGTGGATGGATGGATGAATTCACACTGTGGCCTGGGGGCACTGGTTTCTGCCAGCCTTGGCCAAGGCTGGGGCGATGTCTGGCGATGCCTGCCCGCAGGAAGTGGTGTGACACCAGGGTGCTTGATTTACTGATTTCCGTAGGGACTGGGATCAGTTGCCATGGAATGGGTTCTCATAAATCTCTTGGGAGACTCTGATCCAAGAAAAGAAACCTTTCTGAATGCTGCCTGTTGCAAATGTGGGGAACATACATCTCCCAAGGCTGTTTTTGCACAGCTGTGCAGAGCATGGTCTGTGGAAGTTGGAGGGAAAGCCCAAACATTAAATGGGTCAGACACCTGAGCATGTTAGCAGCAATGCCAGCCCTGATTCAACACTGTGGGGCAGTTCCTGCTCTCCAAAGGTTCCTTGGTTGATGCCTGTGAGCCTGCAGCACATGGGATGATCAGGCAGTCAAGGAGGATTTTGGTTTTGCTGTGGTCTCAGATCAGTCCTGAACCCCTTACACAATGTAGGGGGGAAGATGTTGTACATAATGGAAATTATTTGGGAGAAGTACTGTATCTTTAAGGGAGTAACTGGAGCATTTTGCTTCTCTAAGTGTCTCCAAGTGACAAGATGTCTCTGTAATGCCACATCTCACTTTTCCTCTCCTCCTTTTGCAGGAAGGAAGATGTCTCTATGTGATCCTGCTGATGGCCCTGTACTGGTGCACCGAGGCCCTGCCCTTGGCTGTGACAGCTCTGCTGCCCATCGTCCTCTTTCCCTTCCTGGGGATCCTCCCATCTAACAAAGTTTGCCCACAGTACTTTTTAGACACCAATTTCCTGTTCCTCAGTGGTTTAATCATGGCCTCGGCCATTGAGGAGTGGAATTTACACCGCAGGATTGCTCTCCGGGTGCTCATGCTGGTGGGAGTCCAGCCAGCCAGGTGACTATGGGAGCAGGGGTTCTCCTTGGGGGATGTCAGCTGCAGGTGCTTGGGAAGAGGCTCTGCTGTGCTGCTCCTATAGTGGGGGCTGTCCACACCCCCTTTTCTCCAGCTTATTGTGTTTGTTCAGCTGTTTGCCCCCGGGCCAGTGCAGCACAGAGAGAATCCTTTGGTTCAGCCCCGTACTTGTGCTCCATCCAGTTTCAGGAGAGGCATAGAAATCCTTTTTGGTATTGGTTTTGTTATCTCTGCACATGAACTTTTCCTCCTAATGTGTCAGAGAACTTGCCAAACTGAAGAAATTCAGTTTTTCCTTTTTTCTCTCTTTCAGACTAATCTTAGGGATGATGTTGACAACGTCTTTCCTGTCCATGTGGTTAAGTAATACTGCCTCCACTGCTATGATGCTTCCAATTGCAAATGCAATTTTAAAAAGCCTCTTTGGGGAGAAAGACACTTCTAAGGATATGAAGAGGGAAAATGAAGAAAACCAAGGTAATTGAGACAGGGCAGTAGTATAAGCCAGCTGAGGTCTGCCCTGCTGCTCTCAAATCTGCCCCATTTTATTGACTTCACTGGCACAAATACAGTGTTCATTAGCTTGCAGCTCGATCTCAGGGCTGGTCCCACTTTGCTGCACTCTTTATTCCCATGGTGGGAGAATATTGGCAGAAAGCTCCCTTTTATCCTGCCCTTTCCTCATGTCATGCAGGAGGCAATGCTAATGAGTGGCCTGGAAAACCAGAAAGAGGCAATGCCCAGCCAACCTGCTCCATAAAGCTGCTGCTGGCACAGGTTAAAGTCCAGCCCTGTGGCATGGTGGTGGTGGGATTTGTAGGGATGCTGTGGGGATAGCTGGAGCCAGGAAGGGCTGTAGCCAGGGCAGGTGATGAGTGGGGTCCCTCCTTGTGGCACACAGAGCTGTCGTGCACTTGGGGCATGTGTGTTCTCTTGTTTTCCTGTTTGTTCACCCATGGAATTGGAGCCTGAGCTGGAGGAGAAAGCAAGGACTCAAGGGCAGGCTGGCAGCTTAAATATCTGTCTATAAAGTGCTTTGTGATTTTTTCCATCTGGATGCTGCTGTTTGGTGTTGCTCCTGAGCAGGTTGAGGATAGGTCAGGGGTATGTGGCCAGGTAAGGCCTTTCTCCAGCCCTCTCTTCACAAGCCATTTACCAGAACTTTGGGCTTCTGGCAGACAGTGATGAGAAACAGCAATCCAGAAATGACATCCTGACATCCCCTTTGCAGCTATTGCTGATATCTGGAGTAGTAGTCACAGCTTCTTCTTCTTCTTCTTCTTCTTCTGCTTCTTCTGCTTCTTCTGCTTCTTCTTGCACTAATTAGTAATTCATCTGCCTCTGTGATTTAAAAGCAGTGGTTTCTTAGTTCCTGCTGAGTCCTAAAGCAGATAAAGGAGTCCTCAGAAGAAGGCTCAAACATGTGCACACTCTAATAAAGATTTACTTAATCATTCATCATTGATGTTTAGCAATCATGACATATTTGCACTCCAGGTTGCTTTATCATGTTTGCTTTATGATTTTTTGACTATTCACATTTAGTAAAATCAACTGATTTCCTTGCTATAATTTCCTGTTCTGTGTTTTGTCAGTCTGCTTTTTACCTTTTTGTCCCCAGCCTCTGAATTTGACTGTGCAGTTGTAGCTGTAAATACAGCAGAGTTTGGGAGCACATAAAAGGAAGATTCCCCACCTTGTCCTAGACACTGTTAAGCACAGAATTAACATCCTTGACTCACATTTGCAGTGGTAAGAGAAAGCAGAAAAGGCAAGGGAGGGACATGCAGGTAGAAGAATTAATAAAGTGATGCTTTGCAAATATCACGTGATGGTGTGATTATGTTTGGGGGTTTTTGTGTGGGTTTTGGGTTTTTTTTTTTAGATAAAGACTTTTAAAAGTTATTTATGATACAAGTGAAGGAGGAATCACCTGTAAAATGTACGTTTTGTACATCAAAATCCACATTTTTATGCAGACATTTTATTTGAACTTTAGTGTCCCAAGGTAGACTCATCCTTTTCTGTAATCTTTCTGAATGGATGAGCAGAGCTGAGTTCCTTGAAGGAAGCTCTAAACCTGAAGTCAGTCAAAAGTGATGAATCTGATGTCACACTTAGGAGCGGAGATGTGCAGATGAGAAAAAGATATACTCATTTCATAGTTTATTAAATGTTTGTAATCTATCTGAATTGTGATCTGTGCTCCAAAAAAAAAAAGACAGATTCACTTGAGAAGGGAGCTGTATCTGGAAGAAAACTTGTACAATGGCATGTGATAAGATCAGTTTGCCAATTGACTTGGTTTCATAACACTGTGGTAGAGTCCATGAGGCTAAAAAATATTTGGGTAGTTAAAAATAATAATTTAAAATATAATAAAGAATATGTGACATTTCAAAGCATTTGACTCACAGCAAGAAATCTCAACAAGTGTATGAAACCAGTTTTGTGTAGGACTTTGCTTACACACACAGTGCCTGAAATTAAGTGATCTCTGATCAGTTGGTGACAATTTTTTCCTGATGAATCTCAAGATTTTGATCACTTATGTCCATGCTCAACCATGTGGGCAGCACATTATAGATCAGCAAATATTTACATTCTTGTGTCACTGACAGCTAAAACTGAGTATAATATTTTGTTCATTTTTACACGCTTGGCTTCTGATGCAGGAGAGCATGGGGTGAGGTTGGGTGGCTGAAGTCCCAGCTGGTTCTGGTGGATCAAAGCAGGGTTATAAATTTAACACCAACAGACATTTTTCAGCTTCTAGGACTCTCCTTTTGGAGCTGGGCCCTGCAATTCTGTCTGACATCTCCAGCAATAGGTGTGTGACAAGCTGGAAGCTGTTGTGCCAGTGAGCCTTACTTCTCTCCTGCTTCTGCCCACTAACCCCTCATTGGCAATATTTCATTTCTCTTAGCACCTTAAATATCTCCAGGCAAAAATCACAAGAAAATATTTCCATTCTTCTTTTCCTTCATAGAAAATATTCTGCAAATTCAAGATAAACTGCATTCAGTGCTTGAGGTGTAACTGAGTCACAGACCTGGAAATTATGTCTCTAAAGGGGTAGGTGGGAAATGTGCATTTTTGGACAGTGCTGCCTGGTTTGACTGCCTAATCCCAGGCAGTGCTGGCAGGGTGTGGCCACAGCACTGCTGCCTGCATCCTTCAGTGGGTGGAAATAGTCCTTTTCAGGTCTTCTCAACCTTTAAGAAACAAACAAAAATGTCATTAAAGCAAAAATTATCTAGGAAAAGCATTTCTGCCTCTAAGGTATATGAGGTATTTTGGTGAAATGGCCACAGAATCCTCATACTGCTCTGTGAGAGGTGTGCACAGCTGGGTCCAAACTCTGTTACCTTTGGCCTTTTCTGACTTATGGACCTGTAATAGTTTTCAATTCCTTTTTTACAAGTTTCATAGGAAAAGCTCTGCAGTATGCCTGGCTTTCCTTTGCATGGTTACCTTTGCAATCCTTCCTTGAAAGATAACTCACAGATGGTCCTGCCCAGATGGGCTGGTAGTCTGAGATTAGCAGGGAAAAAAATTAAAAATTTTTGAAGTAGAATGAAATGTTTTTGCAGAGCCAGGACTGGGTTTCAGTGGGACAGAAGTGTAAGAGCCTTCAGGCTAAATCCATTGAGGGACCAACAGTCAACCATGGGTTAATGTTCATCCTTCTAATTACATCCCTTCATCGTGGCAAGGTTGGGATGAAAGCTCAGCATGTGTGTGTCCAAGCCAATTAACTCCAATTCAGGAAATTAGCCATGTGTAAAACATGACATTGCAAAAATCCTTGGTTCACTGAGCTGGAACCAGCACGGTGTGTTTGGTGCACACGTGAGTGAGTCCAGAGACTTTGACCACTGCCTTCTCCCCAAGCTTTTGATCTCTAGGTCATATTGGGTGGGAGGGGATTGGGTTTTGGGCTAAGAAGGGGTGCAAGGAAATTTGGGGATTGCTTAGGTGGCAGTACCAGGAACTGGGCTCTATATGAAGCTGTCTGCAGAGCACAGGGAGGTGCAGGCACACAAATCTCTGTACCCAAAACCACGCAGAGAGGACAAGGAAAAGCAGCAGAGCCAGCAGGGGTGGGGAAGGGCCACCTAGGCTGAAGTTGGATAAAACTCACAAGTGCTCCAGTCCTGTGAGGAACATGGAAAATGAGGTTTGGTAGCACATCTCTCAACCTCAGGAGGTCAAGCCATGGCCACAAATGCCATGAGCCTTAATGTCAGGCCTGGTAACAGAGAGTGATTGTATTGCATTTCCATTTTTTGATTTCTGAGTTCTCCCATGGGTTGGTGTGGTCAAGTGGTGTGCAGCTCCCAGTGTACTGGACTGGCTGCTCAGCCTGCAGGGTCTGGCATTTGTGGAGAGGACGATGGGCTTGGAATGGTCCTTGCTGTCAGGGTGGCTTTTGGAGAACCTGGTACAAAACCTAATCCCCAAATGTGTCTCACTCTTGTCTTTAAAGAAGGAATTACAGCCTTGTGGTGACAGCACTAGATGTCTGCAGGGTGTAAAATTCTCACCCCATGGGAATGAAGCTCAGTGACAGGAAGTGCTCCTGCTGTGCCTTGGGGACCCTGCCTTGCAGATACAACAAAGCCCAACAGTGTTCCTTCCTAAGAATGACTAATGGTTAATCCTTCCCCAAGCAAACCTACCCCAAACCCATGACTTGGTAAGGGATGTCCTCAAAGTCTTGGCTGTGTTAGAAGATCCCAAAGGCCAACCTGTGGCAGAAGCCATAAAGGGACCAAGTGCCTGGGTGTTGGAGAAGCTGGGTGCAGTGGTGGGGCTGGAGCAGTGGCAGGAGGAGGTGGGCTCCTTCATCCCTGCCAGGTGTGAGCTCCTGACCCCATCCCCTTGGTGTGAGCTCACCCTTCATTTGCACAGCCCTTCCTCTAAGATGGTAGTTGTTTCCTCTGTCCCTCTGTTTGGTTCAAGGAGAATTTTCTAGATGCTTTGAACTGTTTTAAAGTCCTCATCTTTCTTTTTCAGCATCTTTACAGCAGAATAAACTTTACACTGTACCAACTGAGATGCAGTTTCTGGCAAGTACTGAGGAGTAAGTTAACTATAAAGTTTGTATTAGAGAGTTGAGAGAGAATTATCCCCTGAGCTAGACCAAGTGTTAGGAATTTGAAATTCAATCATTGCAATGTGTATTTGATTATACCAAACATCCTGGTCACTAGCAGCCTGATGATAAAAACCCTCCTCTGTGTGTCCAGCATCCCTCTGCATGTCCAAATCATTACAGAGGTTTTTTTCAGCCTCTCTGAAATCATAGCCAGAGGTGTCTCCTGCTGGGGATTTGTGCCTTGGTTTTCTCAGTAACATCAAATGTATGAACTGATGATGTAAAACCCCCCAGGATTTGCACACTGGCGATGGTCCTGCTTTGATAACAAGGATGGGGAGGAAGCATCTTTTCAGGCACACAGGAACAGATGTTTCTTTCCTCAAGTCTATCAAATTTTAGTTCTTTTTCCTTTTGGCATTCCTGTGGACTTTATGCTCAGTGTTACAAGCTGCTGAGGAGCTGGGCAAGGCACAGGCACCCTCAGCTCTGATGGATGGGTCTGAGGGTGCTCTGTGCTCTGCAAGGCTGACAGTCCCATGTGGCACTTCACCAAGCAGACCCCTCTGCAGCACTGAGCTGCTAAGGTGTCCATGAGCACACTGGTAGCTTGGATTTCTAAAAACTGGAAATTTTCCTTCTGTCAAGGCTCTGAAGTGGTTGCACTGTATTTAAACCAGGGCTTTCACCGGATTCTCTTTTGGACTGTTTTAAAGCAAAGATCTGGCGGAGGAGAAGGAGCTTTCCAGTGATGCTCTCTCAGATTTAAAGAAGGAGGAGGAATACAAAACCAACATATGGAAAGGTTTCCTCATCTCAATCCCATATGCAGCCAGCATTGGAGGTACAGCAACGCTGACAGGAACTGCACCAAACCTCATCCTTCTGGGACAGCTGAAGAGGTATGGGAGGCTGTCCTGGGGATCCTTGTAAATCCTGCAGGACAGAGACATGCTCTTCATCCCTGTAGGAAATTCCTTTCTGTGCTGAGTGCTGGTTTGGAAAATTCATCCCTTTCCAGAATGTTTTGGGAAATGAAAGCAGGGAGTGCACCAGCCTTAGATTTAACAAGCAGGTTTCCAGTATAGCCAGCAGGCTGTCAGCCAAACTGGAGCATGTGTGCTTCACCTCACTGATGCTTTTAATCCCATTGAATTTAATGGAACTTGACTGCACACCTACAATTAACCTGGTAGCTGTTTTTGATGAAGCAGACTGTGTAGTGCTTTGTGAGCAATTACAGCTACTGCTGGATGGGAGAAAGAAAAATAATGAACCCACTACTTCTTAGTCATCAAAGATTCCTCCTATGTGCATAGGAGCAGAGATTTGTGCCAGCCCAGGTGCCCACAGGTATTTCTTACTTTTGCTGACCTCTACAAGGAATACATACAGCCTGTCCTGGGCACTGCAGCATCCCATCCCTGGTTCATGTCCAGACATTCCAGCAGTTTCTGTAGCAGGATTTACACACTCCTGGGTGTTCTGGAGTATCTTTGCATGAAGACATTGGTCAGCTGGAGGGAGATTTCCAGAATTTTCCTTGCAGGCTTTCACAGCTGGGCTGGGTGAGATGGGGTGGCAGGGTGTCCTGGGAGTTATCCCAACACAACGCTCTTCATGTTTCCTTATGTCCTGCTAACTCCTGAGGCACACATAGGGATAGTTTTTAAATGCACAGGGGCAGGTTTGTGGAATGTTTCACTGCTGATTTCAGATGCTTGTTTACCCATGGATGGAAGGGTTGCTTTCCCATCTTGCATTAACTTGATTTTTCCCGTTTGCTTAGTTATTTTCCAGAATGTGATGTGGTGAACTTTGGTTCTTGGTTTATGTTTGCATTTCCTTTAATGCTGATTTTTCTTCTCATGGGATGGCTATGGATCTCCATCCTGTATGGAGGAATTAACCTGAGGTATGTTGATATTCACTATACATATATGTAGTCTGGTTATATTAGCATTATAAAATACGAGTTCATCATCCTTCTCACCCTAAATATACTGATATCAGCCAGGATCATCTCCTGGAAAGTGGGGGAATTTAAAACTAGCTCTAGCAGGCCCATCCTATAACAAGTAATCTATTTTTTAAAAGCTGATATACAATAGGAAGGTTTAAAAGATATCTCATAGTTACATATACTTTATCAAACTGAAATATGTGTACAGAGTATGTATTATATTCATTCAGTTATATGTATAATTTTAAATGTATAATTTAAATGTATAATTTTAAATGTATAATTTAAATGTATAATGTTAAATGTATAATTTTTAAAGGTTGTTTTACTGCCTGACCATGGCCTATGGAGGGTAAATGGCAGATTTTTATGACAGAAGGAAAAGCAGGATCTAGCTTTGAAGACCATGATACAATCTTAGTTCCCCATGAAAGAGACAAGATTTCTTCTTGGGGCAAAAACCTGGGTTTGGAACAGGTTACTTCACAACAGGGCTTAATTTTACAACAAGGTGTTAATCTGTAACGGAGAAGAACGTGTTTTTCCGGTAAATCTTTGCTGGACACATGCAAACCCTCAGCGTGCACAACCTAAAGCAATTGCAGCACTGCTCTGTGCTCATGTGGAGACCTCTTTCCCCTCCACACTCTCACAAGAGATGGTAACAAAGTCAGAGTCTTGCTTCCTCCAGGGACCATACAGAATTTGTGATATTTAGAAAAGCCTTTAATTGTTGTTTTGGCTTTAAAATGCAAATGTGGGGAGAGGGGGAAAAAGAGAACAGGTGTCCAAATATTTACATTGTCTCAGACATAGGGAAAAAAAAGATCAATGGGAAAGTTTTAATCCAGAAAATGCCAAAGGCTTGTCCTTGACTTGCTGGTGGGGCTTCTCAGGAGGCTCTGCATGCTGCTGTGTGATGCTTGGCTGGCTCCCACTGCCGAGAGCTGTGCTGCTCTCCCCGTGGGCCAGGGCTTGTGCAGAGCTGAGCCTGAATTCCCGTGTCCCTGGTGAGGGAAGAGGCCAAAGCCCCAAAAGTGGGCAGGGCACATCCCCAGCCCCTCAGGTGAGGGAAGAGGCCAAAGCCCCAGTGAAAGGCAGAGCTGCTGTGGAGCTCAGGGACGTGATGCTCTGTGTTTGCTTTGGCTCAGCCCCCAGCACAGGGCTCGGCTCTATTGGGATAGCTGGGCCAGAGCGGATGCCAGAATTCCCCCGTGGTGGAGGAGACACTGCAAAGCTCCTCAAGTACAGCCAAGGCTCCTCAGGGCTGCTTGGGCTGTGACTGCTTGGGGACAGTGGCTGGATTTCTCTGTGGGCAGGCCCTGGGTGTCTGCAGCAGGGCACGGGCAGGTGGACACTTGGGCTTTGCTTGAATCCAAAAGGCATTAAAAGGCTGAGGTGTGGGCTGGCTGAGATGAGGCTGCTGTTAATAACACCTCCCAAAAAACAAGAAATTAAAGGGCCAGAAACTTGAAATGCAGGAGCTTCTGAATGATCAACTATTCATCTCTATAGAACATCCAGCCCCCCTTTTAAACAATAAATGAATTAAGGAAGGGCAGGGAACACGGGGATGAGCAGATGTGTCTAATACAGAAATTTGGGGTTGTAGTTTTAATGAAGGTCACAGGCAGTGTTAGAAACCAGGTCCAGTGTCATGGGATGTGATGGGAGATGAAGTGCAAGATATGAATATATCATTTGTATGCACATGCTACAAAGGAGCAAACTGTGAGCAGTCGGTGCAGCCAGGCTAAGAGGCTTAGCCAGGAGCACATTAACATTCCCGGCCACTTAGAAATTCCTCACATTTTTTGTTGATCCTCAGCAGCATCCTGGGATCACCCAGGAAATTACAAGTGACTTGAAAAATGAAGGGACACATTAATTTTCTGTGTCACCCTATTCCTAGTAGTTCTGCCCAAGTAGGTAACTTGCTTGGAAGGAAGACAAGGGAATCCTGCAATGTTGGGACTTTCATCTGGCAATCACAGCCCATGCTGGAGGGAACAGTTCAGAATATAAATGAGAGGAAACTTCCTCACCTCTGCTTGGTTTCCTTTGTATGAATGCAGAGAAAAAGGATATATAAAATAAAGCCTTATTACCTTTATCAGCAGAGATTTTTGTTGTTAGCCTTCATAATCTGAAGATAACACAAACTGAGCTGCCAGAGATGAGCAGCTCTTTGAACCTTGAAGAGCAGGTGCTGGAGAAGGACACTGAGTCCTGCATGTGCTGTGTAAAAAATGCATTATTTCCTATGTGTCACTTAGGTCAGAGGCACATAAAAATGTATGTAAAAATATAATTGTGTTTCTTGGCAGGGGCTGGAAAACAAAAAAGTCAAATATAAGAGTGGATGCAGAAGCCCGAGCCAAGGAGGTGATAAAGGAGGACTATCAGAAACTGGGTCCAACAAAGTGAGTTGTAAAGCTGGGATAGAAATGAGAAAGAAATTAAGTGGGTTTGGAAATATCCTGTTTTAAGAGTGGAGAACTGTGGGGAATGGAGCTATTTAAAGAAAATTACACCTGTATTTCTACTCAGTCTGTTTGTAACCTGCTGAACTTTACTTTTTGCATGCTCCAGCCCCCTCACCTTTGCTGTTGTGAATAATTGCAAATAGCAGCTTGCACTCAAATCTTCTGAAGAACAGCATTCCTGGTATAGAGGGAATTCATGCTGGGTTGTTTAATTACTCTTTATGATTTTTCTACTCCAGGAACAAACCCAGTTCTGTGTGTGTTAGGTGCTAACCAACACAGGCTGGATTTCAAGGGTTTGTGCATACCTGTCCTGCAAAGCAGGAGGCATTTGCTGAGAAGGCTGATGAATCATATTATGGATATGAATCATATGGATTGTGGATATGCTTAAAGAAATCTTAAAGCTCAGAGAAAGTATACATGAAGAAGTCAGATCCATGCCATGGAACAAATTATTTTTTCTGAATAATTCCCTCAACTATGCTAGTCAAGTGAGGAAAGTAAAAGCTGGTACAAACTGGAGATGGGGATTATATTTTGGAGTAAGGCACCAGCAGAAAGAAACATGAGTTTTAGACTTCTAAGAAATGCCAAAAAAAAGGGGGAAGCAGGAAAAGCTGAGTATCTCCAGAAATCCAACCCTGCATATGTCCAACCATCCCCTGATATTCTGGGCAGCCAAGACTACTGAAGACTGTTGAAACTGTAGGGTTTATTCTTAAATGGTCTGTGTTTCCCCATCTGTAAAATACTATTTTCATACTCAGGACAATGCTGTGAATATCCAGTGATGTTTGTGTCGTGCTATTGACATTGTAATTATTTCTGTTGTGTGGAACATGGAGTGGTTCTTCAAAGACAGCTCTCTGTGCCTGTGCTGTAAATGAAAGAAATTGGTTTATTTGTTCCACTCAGTACATTATCGAGCAGCCTGCAAAATGTCTCTGAAAGAATCAAAGTCCCACTTTGAGATCTAGGAGTGGGAAAGTCCATTAAGCTGAGTTCTACCAATTTAATTAGCAACCCCATAACTAAAAATCAGCTCAAGCAGCCTCTTCCCAAGGGCTTATGTGCCCTTGCTTGTGCTCAGAGAGATTTTAAATAGAATTTTGAGGCATCATCTTAAACCTTGGTTAAACCTTAACTCCACTAGATATTTAGTCAATGCTATTGCCTTTTACCCTGCTGTTTGTCATGTGTCTAAGGGACAGTGTTTAGATTTTGACCTTGGAGGAATTTGTTCCTGCTGTCTCATGTATGATTTGAATCTCAATCATGCTTTTGCATTGCTTGAGCTGCAGTGCCACCATCCCTGGCTGGTGTCCTGGAGGGGCATGGTCAGAGGAATGACCATGAGGAGCTGCTTGGCCCTTCCTCTCTGCCACACCCAGAGGGCCAGCTTTGCATCCCACTGCTGTGACATTCCTGGTCTCCATCTTGCCTCTCCTCAATGGCTTCCAATGAGAGAGTATTGCTGGCAAACACCAGTATTTGCAAATAGATTTACAATCTGTCCCAATGTTTCACTGTAGCTGTTTTTAGAAAATCAGCCTCACTTCTCAGCCAAGATGCTGCAGCAGGAGCTGGACACTTGTCCTAGCTTGGATCCACCCCTTTAGCACATCAGCATTTTAGCCTCATTTCTTTTCATTTCAGGTTTGCAGAGCAGGCAATTTTCTTCTTCTTCTGCATGTTTGCAATCATGCTGTTCTCCAGGGATCCCAAATTCATTCCAGGCTGGGCAAGCTTGTTTGCACCAGGGTAAGACTTTATTTTCCTTCCACTCTGCCATTTTGCAGTAACATTTCCAAGTCATTGACATTCCTGAGTTTCTGATTGTGTTGCTTAACGCTATTACTCAGATTTCCTGGAATAAATCAACTGAGCATCAAGTAGCAGAGCCAGCTTTGCATTTTCTCCCTCCTAGAGGAGGTGCATGAAGCTAGTGGGAAGTTGTGATGCGTCTGTTTGAGGCCATCCCTAGGACTTAATGTTGGGAATGCTGTTTATAGGTATCTTTACAGAGAAATACTGAGTTCTTTAGGCAATCCACTGATTTCACCAGTGGTCTGAAGACTGAAGAGAGATGGCAGGAGCTGATTTTGAGTGCTATCCTGTCTGTTTGCCAAGTTTGTGTCCCCTGTGACAACCATACCTTGTGAAGATGAATAGATACAGCAGTTAGGGGATTCTAGAGCTCAGAGACGGTGTTGTTATTTGTTAAAAGAAGAGATCTTCATAGTTTGGTGTTTTTTTTCAAATAAAATCCTAGTTTGATAAATGTTTCCTTAATATAACAAAGTAGTTATGGACCTTTTCCTCATCAGTTAATAACTCCCTAAATCTAACACATGCTTAAGCTTTTTACTGGATGGAGCCTGCCTTTCACCTGACAGTTTGAGCATTTTGCAAAGATATAAATGATATAAATGATATAAATAAGATGGTTTGGGTCTGTCTCTCTCCCTCCCTGCAATGGGCTCAGGAAACTTGTCCTTATAGCTCTGCAATCAGAAAACCAGGACATCAGTGTGGAGGGGATTAGATCTTGGTTTTTTCTTTTGTAGGGCAGCTTTGCTGGGGGGTTCACAGCCCATGGTAGAAATGTAGCTCGACAGGGAATTAAAAAAGAAAAGAACTCTGAACAACAAGCATTGTTCAAACCTGATGGAAACTTGTAATCTTCTTTGGTAAATCCCTGTTCTCATAAACTTTGTAATTCTACAGACTTGGGCTTCTTACAAGTGTTTCTGCTGCTTTTGGACAGGTTTATCTCAGATGCGGTTACAGGAATCACCATTGTGATTATACTGTTCTTCTTCCCTTCACAAAAACCTTCCTTCAGGTGGTGGTTTGACTTGAAAGGTGAGTAGGAGACCCCTCCAGGCAGGGCCTCTGTGCTTGCCTGTGTCCTGGCAGGGCAGGCATGGGGCAAGAAGCAGCTATCCCCCCTTGGAGCTGCAGTGTGGAGCAGGGTGGCTTGAAGAAGGTGCCATTTGATCCTAGAGATGCTTTATTTAATTAATTAATTAATTATTTAAATCTGAAGTATCAGCAGAGGCTCAGCAGGCAGTGTCCTGCTGATGATGGCAGGAATGACTCAGTTGGTTATGTAGCTGTCAGGGTTGATGCCATGGTGGGATGAAGTGACCTGGAAATGGGTGTTCATTTACCACAGCAGACCTGATGGTGGAGCAGAGGTTTGATGTCTGACTTCCCAACAGCTTCTGTCCTTTGAGGGGAGTATGGACCTCTGTGAGGGCAGAGCTGGGCTAGTTGTCCATTCTCAGATATAGGTGCTCTTCCTCAGTTTCTAGAATAATTTGAACTCCTAAAGCTCAAACTCTCCAGCAGGTTTTGAAGTCTTGGGTCAGTCCTCTTGAGGAGCAACGAAATACAAATATTAATTAATAAACTTCTTGGAATAAGAGATGATCTGAATGGGGAGAAGTAGCTGAAGGCCTTTCGTGCGTGATGGAGAATCGCCTGGGGTCTGTGGGAACAAAATAGCAGCTGCTCTGAGTTATGCACATTTGTTGTGTTGTCTATACACAGGAAGATGTTTAATCAGGCCTCCTGTGGATAAAATATGTGCCCTTTTTCAACAGAAAATTTCAGTCCCATTAGTGCATCCTTCCATACAACAGAGCTCACTTTATCACGTATTAAGAAATAGCTTTTAGGGGAGATGAGCTCTGTGCTGTAAAACTCACTGGCTGTTGAATAACAAATGGAAAATTAATAACATCTTTAATTCAAATGGCAGAAAATTTCCTCCTTCTGTGAACCCCCATCTGTTGAAGACAATGTTTATGTCTGTTACAGAGAGAAAATTACTCTGATATTTAATATTAAATCAAGAAAGCCTCAAAGAAAACTTTATTGCTAGAATGTTTTTGGTTTTATTTTTACATCTGATACTAAGTTAAATGTTCCTTTAGTTGGCTAACTCAAGACACTCCATGTGTGTATTTGATCAGCAACTCATGGTCAGTGAGCTTCAGCTCTGCTGTCAGGCTCGTGGTATCCCTCAGTCAGGTGATGACTGATGCTCCTCTTCGGGTGGTGTTTGACTCAGGCCTCTCTCTTTGTCCAGCACCAAACACAGAGACCCAGCCCTTGCTGACTTGGAGGAAGGCCCAAGAGACGGTGCCCTGGAACATCATCCTGCTGCTTGGAGGAGGCTTTGCCATGGCCAAGGGCTGTGAGGTGAGGCCCACAGCAGATGCCATGTGGCATCATCCTGCCCAGCAGGGCTGGATCTTATCAGGGTGCCACTTGGTGTTCTCATTTGGCTTTGGAAAACTTGTATCAATGGAGTCACCACACTCAAAGCACATATTTCTCAACTCCAAGTGACAACAATACACAGCAGATATCTAAGGAGGCTACAACTCCTTGCAAGCTGCTTGCTGTGAGACACCCTGAGAACAAGTTCTAGGAGAGGACCAGTTCCCCTGCAGGGCTGCAGGAGGATGACTCCTGTTTTTCTCTCCCTTCTGCAGGAGTCTGGCTTGTCTGTGTGGATAGGAGGCCGTCTGCATCCCTTGGAGGGTGTGCCACCTCCCGTGGCTGTCATCCTCATCACGGTTGTCATTGCCTTGTTCACGGAGTTTGCCAGCAACACTGCCACTATTATCATCTTTCTGCCTGTCTTGGCAGAGCTGGTAAGGTCATGCCATGGCAAGAGCAGCTCCTCCTCTGCCCCCTCCTTGCCCTGCCCCTTCGGTGGGCAGGTTTGTGTTGGGTCTGTGCTGGGACAGGCACTGGGTAATGTTCCTGCTCCTGGGCTTCAGGCTCCTTGAAACCCTTGGAGGGAACAAATCCTGTAGCACAACGTGGGCACTGAAGGGTAATAATCCTTCAGACTTTGTTGTGAGAAATGTGATTATTTATTACAGAGTGTGGGATAGGGCTGTGCACAGCACACTGGCTATTTGCATCCTTTGGTTCATCTGTTGGCAGCTCAAATCCCCAGGGTCCAATTTCTGTTCCTTTCTGGTTTTCCAGGCCATTCGTCTGAAAGTGAATCCCCTCTATTTAATGATACCAGGAACTATAGGATGCTCCTATGCATTCATGTTGCCAGTCTCAACACCTCCCAACTCAATTGCATTTTCCTCTGGACATTTGATGGTCAAGGATATGGTAAGTTCCTTTAGATATATAAAATGATGAAAACAGTCAGCCTGAGTCTTTAAAGAAGGGATGTTCCTGTATTGTTAGTACTCAATATGGAGTAAAATGAGAAGACAGAAGTCTGATACTGTTCTCAACAGTGTTTGAAGGCAAGGGATGGAAGGAGCTTGTATGAAGTTGAAATTTGGGGCCACCATGGTTCCAAATGGTGACAAAAGTGGTCTTGAATGTGGTCAGCATCCCCCAGCCCCTTGTCCTGTTTCTCTAGTGTCAACAGCTCAACTTTCATTGGTTTCTGGATGCAGAAAAATTTCCCCAGCTCAGTGAAATAAAGCTTATGAGTAAAATTAGGCTTAGTCCCAGTTCCTGCTCACATTCCTGAGGCTAAACAGATGTTAATGTTTTTGATGGATCAAAGCTTGGTAAGCAGCTGCAGAATGGCCTTTGTGGCTTTAAGCCTGCTTAAAATATTGCTAATATTAACAGCAGTTCAGTCTTCCATTTTTATAATGTTTGCATTCAAATAGCTTCATGCTTCACATGCTGTAGATGTCCAGTCTAAACTCAACAGCTGTCTTTGTATTTCTTTTGTAGGCAAGAACTGGGTTGCTCATGAATCTTATGGGAGTTCTGCTTCTTAGCTTGGCTATGAACACATGGGCCAAGAGCATCTTCCAGTTGGGGACCTTCCCTGCATGGGCCAACATCCATGCAGAAAATGCCACCTCACTTGTGACAGCTGTAGAAAATGTCACTTTAAGTGCACTAAATAAAATATGAACAAAGCCACCACCGGGGAAGGACTCACTCACTTAGGACTGGGGCACTGGAATCGTCAGAGTTTGCACAGGAGGAAAAGCCACGTGGCCGCTCACACTGTGTGGGACCTTCTGGTTTAATTTTATTTTTAGAAATTCTGGTCAGTGTCACAACATCCATTTGTTATTTTCTCTGGAGATCTTTCCCCACCTTTTGCAGGTACAAATCTGGCTCTCCCAGAGTCCTTCTGTCACAGGTGGTTGTTAACTGGACAACCTGTAAGCATGGAGCATCTTTGGGTAGATGCCTGTCCCCCCATGAGAGCTGATGAGCCTTGCTGCTCTAGCTTCTGATACCCTACCTCGTTTTGGAAAGCAGCCCTGGCAACAGGGTGGAGGCAACTGGATTATTTATGTGTAACCCAATGTGAGTGAGTGTATCAGAATCTGGCCAGGGAGAAGGCAGCGTGGCCAGGTGCTTCTGGCAGGGTGTGAGGCTGGGGTCTCATTACCATCTCATGAGTAATTCTCTCATGGAGGATGAAGACCATTTCTTCAGGTTTGTGACACTCAGGAGATGTGTTGGTAGGACTCGGTGCATTGCTCCATGCTTTGGAAACTGGAAGGCCACAGTTTGTTTCCAAACATGTTCAATGTTTTCAAAACCCAGGACAGTGGTTGCTGCCTGGTTCTTTGCACTGAGTACACGGATGGGGGTTTGGGACCAAATTAATTCCTGACGTAACTTTGGACATCGGTGGTGTTTCACCGTTGGTAACTGTGGCCAGTCTTAGTCTGTGAGACTGACTCACTCACAAATGACCTGCTGAGTCACAGGTCAGTGGACAAGTTGCATTGGAATATTATTGACATTTCTTAAAAAATAGGCTTTGATTCTTAACGTCTTTTTAAATCAGATGGCTTGGGTACTTTCAATGAAAGCATTGCAAATTGACTGTGATTTTAATCACCATTTTATCCAATTATTTTTATTTTATTTTCTGTAAGAATATGAAATATTAAACTTAAATCATCAGTCATTGAAATAGATGATTGAATGATAAAGGATCTGATTCTTGTTTTGTGGAAGGTGAGTGACTGGATCCCTGTGCTGGGACTGGTTTCTCTGACAATGTAAACTGGTGGAGCTGACAGGATGAACTGGCCTGGGGTAGGGATCCAGTGCATCCCCCTGCTCCTGTGCTGCTGATAAGCCCCAGTGCCAGGTAGGAGGGCTGGCAGGGAGATGTTCACCAGCTGCTGCTGCAGGGGTTACCCTATGGGGGTCACCTTGGGGTGATATGGCAGGTGGGAACTCCAAGGGGTTGAACTGAAATTGCCAAAACCAATTGAATGTGGAACTTTGATCAATCAAGTTAAAAAAGAAATCCTTAATGTTCAAACAAAATCCTTAATGATTGTGGAAAACTTAAAATAAAGCACGTTGGTTAGCATGTCACATGGTCCTGTTTGCTCTGTAGTTTGAGGGGAGAAAAACAAAGCCCAAGCCTCCCCTTGCTCCAGCTCCATCCCTGAATTGGGCAGTGGCTCCCCGGGAGGAGCAGGAGGGCAGTGCAGTCCTGTTAGACAGAGGAGCAATGGGAAAACCCCTGGCCCAGCATCTCAGGGCTGCTCTGCTGAAGAGCCTTTGAGCACACCCCAAATCCCTGTCTGCTTGGCCGTGCTGGGTTTGGGCACTGCCATTCTGCTAGGATGCTCCTCGTCATGCCTTAGCAAAGATGGGCTGAATGGGAAGGGAAAATTGCTCCCTGCAGTTTGCTTTCTCAGCCAGCTGTCCGTGAACAGCACGGGATTATTGCTGTCCTGGGCCAGGGAACAGGGGAAAGGGAACAAGCAGGGAACACACAGGGAACAGGCTGTGCCCGCAGGCGCCGCAGGAAGGAGCCCCGCGGTCCCACTGCCCCTGCTGCTGCAGGGGATCTTCATCAGCCACGGGCACAGGGCTGCGTCTGTCCCTGAAGCCTGGAGGACAGGCAGCAAAGGCTTTGGGATCATCCAGTTCCTCTGGAGAGTAACATCCAGTCCAGCTCCCTCTCAGGTGTTGGGGTCGCAGGTTTGTTTATGGTCTCAGCTCTGACTTGGTGCATCCTAGGTGATCGAATCCAGGATGGTTTTCTTTGGCTTGAAAACAGAGCTGAGACCACAGAGTTTGTGTTGTAGTCTCCAAAAGTCACTTCCAGTGTCCTGGCATGCCTGTGGCATTTTCTATCCAGGGATCAGGAAGTATTTCACAAATGCAGGGGCAGGGTTGTAATCTCTGTGCCAACCTGAGAAACTGAGGCAGAGAGGGGACCAGTGACTTACCCAAGGTCCACAATGAGCCTTGGCACACGTGAAAGGTGTAAGAAGCACCTGGATCCTAAACCTCTTTAGTCCAAGACCTGTTTGCCAGCTCTGTCAGCAGCCCCTGTGTTTCCCAGGGCTCTCCAGATGATCTGATTCAGGGCATGTGGACAACAGCATTACCTAATTCTGCTCTTTTATACCCAGGCCTCTGTGAGAGTAGGACTAGTCTGGCATGCTTGAGTTTTAATTATTTTTTCTAAGCAGAGATTTTAAGATTTAGTATTTCTGGGGTTCAAAGGGGAACAGGCCTGCATGAATAATTTCTGATTCCATTTGCTGCTACTAGTACTAAGATTTGCCAAAAGCAGCTTTTAATGGCAAGACAACCCCATTCGTCTTGAAGGGTCTGTGATATGTGTAGAGATATGAAAATTCCCAGGAAAGGGTATTTCAAGTGCTGTAGTAACCTTCTATAACTTTGACTGTGTTATTTTAAAGGAACTTTGCTTGCCTATGCACCGTTTCTCTAGGAATGTAAAAATCCAACAACCATCACAAAAGCCATTCACATTAGCAGCCTCCTTGTGAATTTTAATTAACAGGAAATGCCACTCATTGAAATTCAACATCCAGAATATCTCTGCTTTACTCCTTTGATGTTCCCCATCAAGTCCTGGACCAACATCCATATGTTCTCCTGAGACACTCGGAAGAAAATAATTTTGGTTTATTTATAGTAGGAAAGCATTTCATCGTTGTCTTTTATCCCAAGCATTCGAGTTGCTTTACAAACTGTTCACACAGAGGAGCTGCTCTGTGGGTCCTTACAGCAGGGAGTGATTCCAGAGCTGTGCTCGTCAGTTTGCACTCAGCAGCGATGCTGGAATTTCAGGAGAGGCAGGGAAAGAGTCATGAGACAAATGCAAGTCCAGCATGATAGGGAACTCAGCTATTACAGGTCAGATAGCCGTGGTTCCCTTATCACATTTTTCCCTCATAAAGTATAGTGCTGGGATTTTCCTATATTTCTATAGCAGTAACCTAAGAAGACATGATCTGGCTGTGTTACTGTCTTTCATTTGCAAGTGATTTTAACTAACAAAGAACCACCCCTAATTAGTTAACCTTTCCCACACCCTCAATTTCTCAAATGTGCAGAATAACTGCAGTGATCAACTGATGATACTGCCATGAAGAATTATCTTCAGACTTAAATAATTCTATTTTAGCCCTTCATTTATCTTCTTTCTTCAGCCATTTTCTTAAGCTGTATAGTTCATTTACCCCACCCTCTGCCTGGGGTACAGTGTTGCAACCCCTCCCATCCCTGTCACCATGACAAGGTGACACTGTCACCACAGGTTGAACCTGCAGGTGTCTTGGCACAGGCCCACTCCAAGCACTGCAGTCTGCACTCAGAACTGAGTTTAAACCCCTGCCCTGGTGTGTACAAGCTCAGTGCTCATCCCTAGTCCAGGTGAAGCCAGGCTCTGCTTCCTGGCAATGATGCCAAAGGAATCCTCTGCTGTCTCACAGTTCCAAGCTGCTCACAGGCATGTGGGGCTTGGGTTCCTCCTGTAGTGCTAAAAAGTCAGAATTGGTGATGTTATAAAATTTTAGAGCTTGGGCTTTACAGAGACTGGAGCTTGTCAAGAAAGCAAATTCCTTTTATACCTTTTACCTGGAAACGACACAGGGTGGGAAACGGCACCTTGGAGCATGCCAGGAGGACACAGTGCTCCTCCTTATCTTAGAACTGTCCCAGCCACAGAGCATTTTTTTGCAGAACCAAAACGAGCCAGACCTCAGGGTCCTTGAGCAGAGTATGACCACAAGATGTCACAGTTGCTTCGCTGCGATGCCTGGTCCTGCCTTTCCCGTGTCCTGCCCCTTTCTCACTCCCAGCCTTCACCCCCCAGGTGTCCCTATGAAAACACACGCTGGTATTCGGGGTCTTTGCTGCTGTGTTTTGTATGTTGGGTTGGTTTTTTTTTTTTTTTGGCAAAACAAGCTTCTTCATTGTATTCTGGGCAAGGTTAGGCATTTAGGTTTCTGGCTCATTTACAGGTCGTTCATGGTATAAAATCAAAGTTTCCCCAGATTATGCCCTTGCTGTAGGACCAGCTGGCACACAACAATTTTGAGTAGAAGAAAAAAATCTAAGTATAAGTGCAAACAAATACTTCTTGGTGCTGCCAGAGTTACTGCCCAGTGTCCCCACAGACCTCAGGTGCCTTTTCCAGATAGTGTAGCAGACTCAGAAAACACCACAATGTTGTGGACTTGAGAGGTTTTTGTTCTTTATAGCCTATTGCTACATTTATTTCTTTTTCTGCCCCAGAAAGCTGCCTGCATAGCCTGGATGGGGTCCCAGGGGCTGATGCTAATACCAGTTCACTCTGAAGTAGAGCGAGAAAGGAGTTTAGTTGCAGAAGAAGCTGATGAGCCTTGCAGGATCCAGCTATGGGTCTTTTGGGTTAGTCCCTTCTAGTGTGCACTTTGAATTAAAGACCTAATTCATGGCCTGTGCAAGGAATTGCTATGGATGCTCCAAACAAACAGCACTTTCTTTCCTGCCCGCCTGGCTGGTGCCTCTTCCTGGCTGGAGCCAGGCAGAGTTTCTCATCTGGCCCCTGTGCTCCAGGGCACCAGGAGGAAAGCTTTGCTCCATCAGCCACACAGGAAAAACAAAACCCTCAGCTATAAAGTAGAGCTGTTGAGTGGAGCAGCAAGGGCACAAGGGACCTGGTGGCTGCAGGAAGGGCAGAGGAAGCAGGCAGAGGTTTGCTCTGCCTTCCAGGCTCGTCATTCCTTGTCCTCCAATTCCTGCCACTGCCGTGGGATCCAGCCACGTTCCCTGGGGAAGGTGCTGCTCTCCCACCTTTCTCTAGAGGGCAGAGCCCCACGTGCTTTGTCCCCAGGGGTGGCTGGGACAGGGCTGACCTTGAGCCCTTTGCCCTTTCCCACCCAGGGGAGCATGAGAACATCCCGGGGACCCAGCGGTTCCCAGCTGGCGGGAGGGCTTGGCTTGGGACAGCAGGTCCTCACAAGGGATGGGCTCAGAGGCAGCTGGGTGAGCTGTGTCACCTTTGCCCACAAATGGTGGCTTAGCATGAGAGCATCTGGCCAAGGGGCAGGTTTGGTGGGAGCCAGGGAAAGCTCCTGTAACCCCTGAGCTCATAACTGAGGAGCAAACACGGGTTGGTCCTCATCTCCAGGTGAGCAGGTTTGGTGGCTGGAGCTCTGCTGGGCACATCCTGGGGGCCAGGCAAGTTGGTCCCTTGAGGACTGCACATCCTGGCCTGTACATCTGGGATCTTCTCAACAGTTTGGGAATTCTGACTGTGGCTGGGTTTTGTCTGCAGTGGATTTGCTGGCTATTGGGAATTCAGAAAGGTTCAAGATTGAAAATTCCTCTTCCTCTGCTAGGTCTGTGAGATGAGCCTTGAAGCTGCACACAGTTTCAGCAGGGAGCAGCAGCCTGTCAGAACAGATGAGCAGTTACCAACTGGGTTGCTGGATCCTGCTGTGCCCTTTGTGCCATGACTGATGTCTGAAAGAGGAGAAGGTCCCTTTCACCCTGAGAGAGATGCCAGCCCTGCTCTCTGCTTGCTGGTGGGCAGTGTGAGGAGTAGTCATCTAATTTTGCCACATGGAGTGATGACACCCCAGGTTCCATATGATCTTTGTTCCGTCTTTGTCAGCCCATGTGTCATTGACTCATTTTTTTTTTTTTTCACCTACGTGACATTAAAATAAGCCTTCTCTGCAATAAGGGTATGACCAGAAAAAGTGTGAAGCCTGAGCAGTGCTGTGCATCCTGGCACTGCTCTGTAGTGCTGTTATTCCCGGGCTTCACTCACCAGGTTTTGCAGACTTCAGGGATTGCCAGTGTTGCTGATCTGAATTGCCTTAAAACACCCTGGGTTTTGAGTCCTGGTTCTCTGGTGCTGCCTTGGTTTCCTACCTTGCCTCTCCCAACAGCCACATCCAGGATCCTCTCTCAGAGCAATAAGGCACTGGAACATGGAGAGTTTTCGGGCAAGTCTGGGGCACCTCACTGCCACTGGGTATGTAGAGTCAGTTTTATTCCCCCTTTTTCCCTCTGTCTTGATAGCTATTGTATGGCTTTTTCACAGAAAACCCCCTTTCCTAGTTAAAACTGTCCCCCAAAGGACAGCTGAGGCTGCTGTCCAGCAGTGGGAGACAGGGATTGCCTGGCTGGGTTTAACCCTCGGGACAGGCTCTTCTCCCCTCCAGATTTTCTGGTTTTCAGAGAGTCACTCCAGATGTGAGGCCTGTGAAATTATATTCTTTCCCAAATGTTTGTTTCCATTAGACATTGGAATAGCTTTATGGGACATTTCATCCTGTCTGTAGTGGCCAAATTTTTGTCCTTGGAGACTTCCTGTGGCACTGCAGCTTCAGTGTGAAACTGTTTTTTCTGTTTGTCACCATTAAACATGTAGATTTGTGTTTGGCCTCCTCTTAAGAGGCAGTGAGAGCACCACTCAACTGCCTGCAGTCCATGTAAAACCTTTGAAATACAGAGCTAGTCTAACACTTTCCACAGAAGTCAGTAGCCTCCTCTTTCTCCCTCTAACATCCTCTAAATAAGCATTAAAGCCCCAACCACTGCCAATGAGGTGACCCCTCAGAATGACTCTATTACGGTTTTTATAGAATAACACAATGTTTTCCTGTGCTTGCATTAATAGAGGAGCAGTTGCATCATACTTAGTATTTATTTTTCAATAAACCCCTTGAACTTCCCTGTCCTGCTGCTTCCAGGAAAGATCTCAGCCCCAGCTACTCCAGGAAGTTAGCAGGGAAGTAGAGAAGGGTGAGACCAGAGGCACCCAGAGGAGGACAATGTAAAAGCCCCTGGGTGATCATCTCAAGAACCCCCCCTAATCAGTGTTTATGAACTTCCTCTGCTAACACACAGGTGCTTGTTTCTCCAGGATGAGAGCCCGTGTTTACTGTGAAGACTTTCTGTTCCCAAAGGTGCACAGAACTATGGCAGACCTGTGGTGGATTTACTCCAAACCTGTCCCAGCAGACGGCAGAGAGCTATGGGCCTTGTTTCTGCAGTGCTCCTGCATTACAGCAGTGATAGGAGGCCTCTTTTACAACTGGATGTTTGCTTCCCTGGAGTACTCCTGGCACCTCTCTGTTGCCATGGCCATCTCCTTCAGCCTGCTCCTTCTCCTGACTCTCCTTTTGGTGCACCCTGCCCGTTGTGTCTTCAGCATGATCATGCCCACATTAGGCACCAAGCAGGGCCGGAAGCTTCTCTTCTCGACCTGCATCATGATTGCAGTGGTGAACATAACACCCAACATCATAAGCAACATTAAAACCATACTGCAGGTTATTCAGTGCATCTGCAAGAATTCCTCTGACAGCCTTCTGAACTCAACTGCCCTGCTAGAGAAAGTTTCCTGGGAGTTTGGAGATGCAGTCCAAGAAACCATTCATTCCATTTATAAGCCTATGAATGGACATTTTCGCTTTTCATTGCTTCAGAACAGCTCCTTGATTTACCAAAAAATGCACCTTGCTGGTGAGAAAATTAGCAGAGAGTTCTTGTCTGTTGAGGTACTGGTCAAAGACTCTGTACGAGTAGCCAACAGACTGGCTGCTGGATTCTTCATGCTCTATCTCTGTTTTGAGTCCACCTGGTATTTGAAAAATTATCTCACCAACCTCCGCTTTGACAATTTTTACATCACCAAGGAGCTGGAACGTTTAGCCGTGGACAGAAGAGCAGCTCACCTCCTGGTGGGCTCATCCAAAAAACTCATCCGACCAACAGGCTTGAAGCTGTCCAGGGAAGAAGTGGTGCTGTGCCTCGTGCAAGCCATGCTGGTCACGGTGGCCCTGCTGCTGATGCTGGTGCTGGTGGCCATGGACCACTTTGCGTTCAGCGTGGCAGACACGGCGGTGAGAAAGGCAGCTCAGTTCTCCTCCGTGCCCATCACTCTCCACATCAAATACAAGGTGAGTGCTGGGGTGTCCTGTCCTGCTGTGTGGGGACACTGTGTCACTTCAGGGAGGTGGTGGTGGGGATTGCAGTCTTTGTACTCTTGTTTACACAATCCTGACTTCCCTCCCCAGCAGCCAGCAGGATGAGCAACAGGCTTTGAGGAAGGAGGCAGTGGCATAACCTCAACTGCTCCTCCCAGTACATCAAATAGCAGCAGACACTCTCCAGGTTACAGCTCCTTGGGAGCTTGGAGGGGAGCAAGTAGTGCCTCATGCCTCAAAGACACTGCTAGCACCAGGCAGTCAGATGTCCCTGTGTCTCCAGCCCCTTCCCTAAGCAAGGTGGAGTCCCTTGGAATGGGAGTCCCTTGGACACTGTCCCCCCACTGCAAATCCAGAAGGAAGGGGCAGCTGATGAACACTGAGAATGTCTCCTCATCCTATTGCATGGGCTGTTTCCTCAGTAGAAATCCCTGCTTGCTGGCTTTGTTGTTGCCCTCTGCAATCCTTTCCACAAACCTCTCCAGTTTCTAATTCAATATTCTTTGGTTTGGTGTTTTAACTTCCCTCTTCTGCCACACAGCCTGCCTCCTTCCCCAGCCCAGGATCCTTAGTGCAGATACCTGCTTGTGATGGATTTACAGGAAAACAGTCAGGGATAAGAAAAAACCTATAATATTCAGATATTCAGCTGCTAATGCCACAGTCTGGATGATGTCTTTCACCATAAATCTCACCCAGGGAATGCCTGTTATGATGACTGTTCCAGTGGATGAAGATGACAGATAAGACTGGCTCTCACCCTGCCCAGTGCTCAGTGCCTACACATTGCACTGTTGCTCAGCCTGAAGTGATCACATCCTTCAGTGTCCCTCTCTTAGTGCTGTAACAGTGATTCCACACCCCCAGGCAGATGTTTCTGTAGTAACCAGTTGATTTTGGTTTCTTCATACCCCATTTACATTTTAACTCTCCTTATTTCAGGCTGAAATAGGGATCTTGCCCTTTCTATTCAAAATTTTCTGGCGTCCTTCTGAGGCAGTTCTGCTCAGGGACTTCAACAGGACCTACCACCATCATCTGATCTTCAGCTCTGCCCGCTGCAGGATCAGCCCTCCCACGCCTCCCAAGCCCTCTGTGCTGCTCGTTGTGGGGCTGCTCTTCTGCATCCTCTACGCCACCGTGTTCCTGGAAACCTACGCACGGCGCCTGTGCCGCGGAATCGCCGCCTCCTTCTTCCAGAGCTGGGAGGAGAAGAGGGTGCTTCACCTGTTCAGCAAACTGGCCAGGAGGCACAGGAAGGAGCAAAACTGTGTGAAGGGTGCTTTGGGAAGTCAGGGGGATGTCTGGACATCTCATACCACAGCACAGGCTTCTGCCACAGGATCACACATTTAGTTTTCCAGAGTTAGAGAAGTGTTCGGAGCTTGGGAAAAAAATACTTAAAAAAACAAAATACCCTTAAAAAAAAACCAAAAAAAACTAAAAAAAGAAGAAAAAAGTTGAAATGTCACATTTTTTGCATTAATTTGAGAAAAATGAGCCACATTTCCTTTTTTTGTATTATTTTAATATCTAGAAGAAGGTCTGGAGTCAGCTGTTGCATATCTGCAGCACTAGGCAAGGCTAACTGAGAAATAGATGGGAGTTGGGGTCATGGAGGAGCTCATTTACCGTCTCCACCACATCTGTGCTGGCAGAATTACACACTTCCTTTCTTTTTTAAGTTGTACCTACTGGCAACAAAAAGGGAAAGTCATTTAATTTGATTAATTTAATTTTCAATGAGTTTTTCTTTCAGGTTTTGTGCACAGAAACCTGGGTAGACCAGATAAATTTAGAAGATTAGTTTATTCATCAAAGAAAGTGTCACTTCGGCCTGCTGAAGTAAATTCAAAATCAATATGACCATGAGAGGCACACCCTGGGCATGGGTGGTAGAAATCAGCACATGAGGGCTTTAGAAAATCTCTTCAAAATGGCTGTCCAAAATACGATATAAATAAAATAGCAGTAGGACCTCAGAAGAGAATGAGAACGGTCAATAAAGGTCAATTTGGGTGTCGATCTCTTTTTCAAAGTAAGAAATGATAGGATGAGAGGAAACAGCCTCAAGTTGTGCCAGGAGAAGTTTAGATTTGATATTGGGAAAAAATTCTTCAAGGTTTACCAAACACTGGCACAGGCTGCCCAGGGCAGCTGTAGGGTCACCATCCCTGGAGGGATTTAAATGACACAAAGATGTGGAACTGGGGACATGTTTTAGTGGTCCCTTGGCAGTGCTGGGTTAATGGTTGGACATCATATTGGGTTGTTGGGTTATTTAAAATTCAGAAACTATGTAATTGTATCCGAATTAATAAATGCATCACTTGGGCAGCATCTGAAATATGTTATTTTTGCTAGAGAGGCAGATTGGATACCTGTGTAGGAGCCAGAGGAGAGGGAGATAAATCCCTGCCAGGTTAAAAACTAAGCAACTTCACAGCTTCATTTCTTCGAAGCATGTCTATTATTTTCCTCCCTTCTTCCATTAAAGTCTTCATTAAGGTAATTATTTGACATAATGCACCTCAATGAGATTAAATGACAGAAATTAAGTGGTAGCTGCTGCCAGATGCACTGAATTTTCTCATCTTCTGAGGTACTTGAAACAAGTATGTTTGGATTATATTTTTTTAAGCATCTATCTTATAAAACCCCGGTGAATTCATCTCCCCAGGTTTTTAATGCCCTGTTGTTCTGATGATTAATCCAAGCACCTTTGTGCCTCTACAGCAACTGGGGGCTTTTTCATGGTGTTTCTGTAGAAAATGCCCTGTGCTCTACTGTTTGGGTGAAAGCAAAAAGATTTCCACTGAATAGCTAAAATTATCTGGAGCTGGGAGTTCAAATAGCTGGGAGGAGAGAAGCCCTTCAGACAGCAAACCATCCCAGCAGCATGTTGTCTTCCAACTAGAACATTTTCAAAAGGAGTTTTTCCTCAGGAAGACTTATCTTTTTGACATCAGCCATGTTGTCCCTGGTGTTGAATTGGGCTGTCATGTTTTCCCCAGACAGGGGAACTGGCAGGAGGCAGAGCTGCTGGAAATTGCTCTGCTCTCCTGAGAGGCATTGTTCCTCAGCCAGATAAAGGTGTGACAAAATAGAAAACATTGCCATTATAAAGCTCTATTGCCCACTGGAGGGGTGAGCTGCCTTGCCAAGGTTTGCTTGATGGTGCAAGAGAGAAATGCTGAACAGATTAACCAGCAGGAAATGCTAATTTATTCACATATTTTTTATTAAGTAGAACCAATGTACAAGTCTCATTATTTGCTAAGGGATTTTCATCCCTCAGAGCCCCTCCATACCCACACCCTCACTCCTGCTCATTGAGGCTCTCATTGCCTTTGTTGTCACTCAGCACACCCCTCCCATCCCACAGAGGAAATGAGGAGCAAGGCTTTGTCCCATGTCACTCACACAGCTCGTGAGTGTCCACCTCCTCCCCAGGGAAAATCCTGCTGGTCAGTGCCAATCCTGCTGGTCAGTGCTAATCCTGCTGGTCAATGCCAATCCTGCTGGTCAGTGCCAGTCCTGCTGGTCAGTGCTGCTCCTGCTGGTCAGTGCCAATCCTGCTGGTCAGTGCCATCCTGCTGGTCAGTGCCAATCCTGCTGGTCAGTGCTGCTCCTGCTGGTCAGTGCCATCCTGCTGGTCAGTGCCAATCCTGCTGGTCAGTGCCAGTCCTGCTGGTCAGTGCCATCCTGCTGGTCAGTGCCGCTCCTGCCCATTCACTCATTGGCTGTCCCTGGCTGCAGGGAAGTGTTTCAGCACACCTGGCCTCTGGGTTTGGTGAAGTTGAAGGTTCAGGGTCAGAGGTTGGTGTGCAATGGGGCAGAGGCAGGGCTGGGGTGCCCTGAGGGGGCTGGGGAGCCTTTGCTGAGGGGCACCAAACTTCCTGGTCCTGGCTCATTGGTGCCAATGAGGAGTGAAGGCTGATAGATCAGAGATATTTTGGGGGGAAGACCTGCAGCAGCCAGACCAGAGAGGTCAGCTTTAGTCAGGCTTTTTTCTGTCCTTTCATGCCCTTGTCAGCTGTGTAGGACACAGTGGTGGAGCTCAGTGATGAAGAACTTTACAGACACCATTTCCAGCATTTCCTGGCTGTTTGCACCAGTGCCAACCAAGGACTTGGAGCATTTTGTCACCTCCATTTTGTCACACCTGCTTGGTGTGACATCCAGTCAGGGAATGAGTCCAGACCTGGACACCAAGTGAGGGTGAGCTCGTGTTTCCTCCCTGATGCATGTCATGTCTCTGCCTGCTTGGATGGGGAGCAGGAGCAGAGCTGGAGGCTGCTGTGCTCTCCCAGGGCTGTGCTCATCAGGTGTGCTGTACCAAGTGCTTGTTGTTACAGAGTTATGGTGTTGACATTTAGATGTCACAGAATATGAAATAACCCATAATTACAGTCTAATTGTTCTGCCAGAGTTTTTATTCCTTCATAATATCATATGAAGAGCTTTTATCTCCCATCAGCATTATTGTGGCTATTATCCCCCCAGGATGCCCCTGCAGCATTCATCCACCCAGATTACTGTTCTGGGAACTGCCAATCTCTGTCCTGACTCCAGGCACATCCTCCCCCGCATGCTGTTTTTGGGATGAGCACTGGGATGGGTGATTGAGGTGGGATGTGTCTCAGACAGTGCCCCAAAAGCACATCAGAAGATGTGTCATTTTTCACAGCACACCTCCAAGCCTTATTGGTTCTGGCAAAGGCTCAGCTTTGGTTGCCCAAACCACAGTTTCCTCTTACAACATCAAGACTCCAGAAAGGCTGGCTCTCCCAGTGCTTCCATTTCTTTGTGCTGCCCTGAAAGCCAATGCTTCCACCTGCTTCTCTCTTTTTGCTTAACCAGGCAGATTTCCTAGAGGACTGAGCCCAGAGCAGCACTGCTGGTGACACTGGGTAGGGAATCCCCTGGGATGACAATGTTTGTTTTCACAGGCTTTGTAAAATACTCTGTGTCCCATGCACACTTGGCCTCACTCAAACCTGCACAGAGCACCCTTTCCCATTCTGGTATTCTCTGCAGAGCTGGATAAATCCCCTGTGGTTTGGTTCATTGACTTATTAAATCAGTCCAATGCATCTGCTGCAGATTTTTTTTTTTTTTTTTACTATTCAGGCTGCTCAGCCCTTCCAGGAGCTACCTGGAGCAGAGTTTGAAGGATGCACTTATTAAAATGTTAGGAGGGACAATTCACAAATAAACTATACTCAGAAATGAGAGGCTTGTGAATGGCTGGCCCTGGCCAAGCCCCTCATTTGCAATATCTGTTTTCATCTGTTTGATAATTTTGGAGCAGTGAGAGGCTTTTTCCTTGAGGTCTCAGGTTGCAAAAACAGCAAGGAAGCAGGGGAAGAGCAAAGGGATACTTTTTCCTATTTGTGAAAGTGGCTTCACTTGACTTTCTTTAAAAGCTCAAATTATAGTTATTAGCTGAAGAAAAATCACCAGTTCCTTTGTGTCCTGAAGGCATTTGCAAGACACAGTGCATCACAGATTTAATAGCAACAGATCTTTAAAAGAGATTATTCGAACCAGAGAGGAAGGTACCCAGAAGCCAGGAGGAAACTCTGCCAGTGAGACAGGGAAGAGAGGATCCTGAGATGACCCACAGAGCTGCCTGAGCTCCCTGAACCTGGAATTAACAAAGCCCTGTCCTCATATGAGCATGGGGCAGCATCCTTTCCCTCCTCAGGCTGGATGTTACAATGAGAGGTTGGAGCTCCTTGGGCCTGGCACCACCAGGTCCATCAGGCACCTGCTGCCCCACAGGAAATGCTGCCTGTGCTGGGACCTGGGAGAAGAGCCTGAAGATATTCTCATCTTCAAGCCTGGAATGGTTTCACCCACAGAAATCCACATCACTACCTTCCTCTTAATTGTTTTCCATTCCTTCAGTCTCCAACGTTTTCCATAACACTGCTCCCTTCCACATTGCTGGCACAGATGTGATGCAGCCCAGGTCTGTGAGCTGGTTCCTCTAGGGCTGTTCACAGAAATCATTAGAAAGCCACCAGGGTTTGTCTTCTTTTTCCACATTTTTGTGTTCATGAAGCACAAACCCAGATCGATTTTGCATCTGTTTAATTCCTTGACAGATGCTTTTTTTGCTTGATCTCTGAGGGCAATAACCCAGAAAGCCCCAAAGCAATTTACTTATTGGCTGTGACTCCGAAACACCTGAAGGTGATTTTGACAGAATTTCTCTCCCTTTGTCTTTCTGATCGAAGAATAACTGCTGCTTCTGTCAGACTGATTCATTCCCCATCTCTACTGGCACTTGTCAGCCCTCAGGCTGCTCAGCAGAGCCACCAGCACCTTCCTGTCTGGTCCCTGCTGAGCTGCAGGAGTGCAGAAGTGGGAATCACTTCCCCACCATCAATCATAACTCAAAATTTGGCCATTGCCTAAACCCTGTAACCAGAGTCTCAAAACCACTTATGGTTTCTGTAATTTCACTTCTCCACATTCACTGGCACCACATGGACACTGCCACCTCTGTGCCCCCACTCTAACAGCAGAAGTTTTATGGGTTTAATATTTGTAGCAATGAATCCCAAGGGAATGGAAAGAAGTTTTTCACAGATTTAGGTAGGAGGATCGCTTTCTCTCAGCTTTGTTTATTTAATATATGAAGCCTTGGAGTTCTTTTCTGTACATAAGGGAGCTGCCCAGTGAGGCTGTGTGAGAAGGATGAGCTGCAAGAAGACTTCACAGAAATCCTGAAGCCAGTGCTGAACTGCCTGGGCACCCAGCCTGGGCACAGTGCTGCTAACCTGGCCATGGAGCTGCACAGACACCCCTTACCAAAAACAGCCCTGCCAGCACCCAGGGACATGGCCATTCCTGTTTGGGAACCTCAGGAAAATGAAGACTTCTCTTTCCTGATGTTTCAGAGAGTGGGTGGTGGCAGGTATTCATAGATGGTAGTGCCAGGAGACACCAGCAGAGAGGGAAATGTTGATGTGTGCTAAAAGAACAAAACATGGACTTTTCGTTTAAAAAATCAATGTCTTTGGCCATCAAAACATTTACATTTAAGTCAAGCTGGAAGAAAATATTCTTGTAAGTGTCAAGCTGGGTAGTCTCTTAAATACATGCCTCAGTCACATCCTGAACATCACAGTTACTGAAGGAGTCTCTAAAGGGAATATTAACCAGTCATCATGGCAATCCTCACAATTTTGATTGAAACAGAATCCCCCAGTGAGTGCATTGGGCAGACACAAACTCCCCCCAGCCCAGCCCCAGCCTGGTGATGGACACAGAGCTCAGGAACTGGCAGGAGGAGCTGCTGCAGTGGGGTGCTTTAATGCTGTTGTTATCTGCACTAATAACTGCTGGATTGTCAGTGCCACAGAGCAAAGCAGCCAGGGAAGTAATTACCTGAAATTATCCTGCACAGTGTTCCAGGTCTGAATCAAAACAAAGCTTTTTCCTGTGTTTGTAGGAGTCTGTCTTGGCTTCCTGATCCCACAAAGCCAGTTCCTGTAATGGGTTTGAGGAAGCAAATGAACCCTGACTTCCCCCTCAGGACATTTGTGCCAGACTTGTCCCTTCTCCTCTCCCACACACAGCTCTGTGACACAGTGCACAACCTGAGGACTGCAGCATCACTGTGAGACAGCAGCAGTGGGATGAAGTGCTGGAATTGTGTTTGTGTTAGAGTCACTCCAGAGCACTGAAATACACAGCCCCTTGGATTATGTGAGCAAACACACGTGCCCACACTCCAGTCCTTCCCACAGGAGTGCAGTTAGGGACAGGAGCTGCTGTGCCTCCCAAACCCGGGGCTGTAGAGGGCAGGGGTGTGAGGCTGCCCAGGACACAGAGGACCTGGTGCAGGCTGCCAGTGGAGCCCTGAGGAAACGAAATGGAAAGAGAAGAAGAGAATAATTGTCCTTTAAAACTGACCCATAGGTGAATGAAATATCATGGGAAGAAGTGAAAAACTACATAGATTATTGTCTGCCAAAGAGCAGCATAAGGTTTCCCAGAGCAAAGGGGAAAATACTATTTGCCACAGCAAGTGAAAGCCTGGGGACAGAGTGCTGCTGCTTGGGCTGAGGCAAAAGGCATTTTATCCACCCAGGTTTGTGCAGCCCAGGTTTAAAAATTTGCCTGTGAAATGCTGGACTTGAATAATGAATGAACAGCATGAGAATGATCCTTCACACTCTGGATATGCACCTCAGTGTTTGGGATTAACAGGACACCTCTGCCTTTAATTGAAATCTCATCTAATAAAAAAGAGAGTTCTCCCCTTGTCCTTTCCTCCACTCCACAGGTTAGGGGCCCCTTAGGACAATTACTCTTTCAATTTGAAAATGTGTTTTCTGACAGACTGCAGAGATGTCAGGAGCAAGCATGGAGCTGGCAGCAAATTGTGTCTCCTGCTGACCATCAGGGAGACACTGGATCTCCCAGCCTGACCATCAGGGAGATACCAGATACCCCAGCCTCATTGCTGGAAAGATTTGCAATCTCCCAGTCCAGGACTGAGCTTGTTTGGGACAGGGATGGCTACAGGAAGGACAGCACGAGGAGGTCACTACCCCATGTTCAGGGGTGCCATTCCTCTGCCCCAGCCCAAGGAAAAGCTGTGGATCTCCCTGGCATCGCTCTGCTCCCATCCTCCTGAGGATGAGGAATAAAGGACTCCTCACCCTCAGCTCCCCTCGCCCTGGGGGAGCAGTGACGCCTGTGCCTCGGCTGGGGACAAAGGCACCCGCACTCCGGGCTCCCACTCACTGCTGGGCTACTTTCAGCCTCTGCGCCTCCCCACCCTGCGATCTCTCACCTGCACCCCCATTCCCTGCCTGGGCTCCTTTCCTCCCTCCTCCTCCCTCCTCCTCCTCCTCCTCCCGGCTCCGCGGTGCGCTAGGACCCGGCGGGCGCAGGCGGGGGATGCCGGCGGGAGGCGATGCGGGGTCCCGGGGACCGAGGTAGCCCCGGGGGGCTGTGGGCTGTCCTGGGCGAGGCCTGGTGCCCCCGGGGGTCCCGGCGGCTAAGGGGAGTCCAGGAGGGCCCCAGGAGCCTGGGGGTTCCGGACAGTCCCGGGTGGTTCATGGGAGCTCCTGGAGGGTCCCGGGGACTGGGGGCATCCCGGTCGCTCCCTGCCCCTCCAGGAGGAGAGTTTGCAAGGGAGAGGAAGGGAGGAGCAGGGCGGCTGCGAGACCTGGGGTGAATCGTGGAAAAAAAAGGGGAGGGAGGAGCCGGGGTGGGCGGGAAGGAGGGGAGGGGGCTCGGGGGCAGCCCCGGCTCCCCGCTGCCGCCGCAGGGTGCGCGGGGCTCCGCCGGCGGCTGCAGG
>VZRH01007411.1:651583-667387 GCA_013397555.1 Urocynchramus pylzowi
GGCGGCTGCAGGCACGATGGAGAACGGCTCGGCCAGCCCGGGAGCCGCGCTGGGCAGCGGCAACCAGAGCCTGGGCAGGATGCCCCGGCAGCCCCTGGAGCTGCAGGTGGTCACCATCCTGTTGGTGCTGCTCATCTGCGGCGTGGGCATCGCGGGCAACGCCATGGTGGTGCTGGTGGTGCTGCGCACCAAGCACATGGTGACCCCCACCAACTGCTACCTGGTGAGCCTGGCCGTGGCCGACCTCATCGTGCTGCTGGCGGCCGGGCTGCCCAACATCTCCGAAGTGGTGGCTTCCTGGGTGTACGGCTACGCCGGCTGCCTCTGCATCACCTACTTGCAGTACCTGGGCATCAACATCTCCGCCTGGTCCATCGCCGCCTTCACGGTGGAGCGGTACATCGCCATCTGCCACGCCATCAAGGCGCAGCTCCTGTGCACCGTGTCCCGCGCCAGGCGCATCATCGCCTCGCTGTGGCTCTTCACCTCCCTCTATTGCCTCATGTGGTTCTTCCTGGTGGACACCACCCAGGTCACCTTCTCGGATGGGGCGCAGGTCATCTGTGGCTACCGGGTCTCCAGAAGCCTTTACATGCCCATTTACTTCTTGGATTTTGCTGTCTTCTATGTCATCCCGCTGGGGCTGGCAACTGTCCTCTACGGCCTCATTGCCCGCATCCTCTTCGTGAGCCCCCTGCCCGGCCCCCCGCAGCATTCCACCCTGGGCTCCCTGCAGCAGGGCAGCGCCCTCGGGCTCTCCTGCCGGGGCAGCCGGGGGGCCCGGAGCTCCCGCAGGCAGGTACGGGCTCCCCGCTGTCTGCGGCACCTCTGGGCTTTGAGGGGCGTTCTGGCAGGGGGCGAGGTGCCACGGTACTTTGTTTGCCTTTGTGGAGGGAGTGGGGAGTGTTGGTTTGCTGCAAAGGGGCCCCTCAAGCCCAGCTGGGGTCTGGCAGCACAGATGGGCTCCCCTGCTTTGGTTGGGCTTGGTAGAGCAGGACAGGCTTCAGCCGGGGAGAGGCAGGAGTGCAGGCACTTCTGCTGGCTAATTAATTATTGATTGCCTCCCCGAGGAGGAGAGGGCTGGGTCATGTTATGGCAGTGGGACTCACCTCTCAGACAGTGTCCTGTGCACGTGAACTCAGATTTAAAAGAGCAAAGGGAAGGGAGAACTGTCTTCCCTTGGAGCGCAGCCCTGGCTGCAGCCTCCCAGCTGGGTGAATCACCTCGCAGTCACAGTGGTGTGTCCAGTGGTGTGTTTGCATTTTGGTGATTCCTGTGTCTCCCAGCTGCCTGCTGTCTCCCTGTGTCCTTCTCCCACCTCCTTCTGTCCTCATTGCTGTGTTCCCATGGACAATCACTGCCTCGTGTCCCATCTCTTTGCACAGGTCAGTATCCAGACAAGGGACAGTTCCATTCTGAACAGCCAGGGCCCATTCAGCTTTCCTTTTAAAGGAAAGGGTTGCATCTGGGAGTTTGGCTTGAGTCCTTGAAATCACTAGCTCTGTTGTGATTTCCAGATAGCCCAAACTAGACTTCAGCCTGCCCTAAAGTCCTCCTCTTTCCAACTAGCTCAGTAGCTTGTTGCCTGCCTTGCACAGGAACCTCCATTCCCCAGGAGAGATGAGTCAGGGTCACAGAGGGGAAGCAAACAGCTCAGAGAACATGTATTTCTTCATGAACTTCTAAATCTTTCCAGTCCAGCTTTTCCCCGCTTTTTTTCTGAAAGGTTTAAAGCAAGTGCTGACTTCTTCAAAAGCATTTGCCTGCTCTCCCATGACCACTGGCTGCTGCAGGAGCCTCGGGCAGGGTGTTTGGCAGTGAGGAATCTCGACTGGTTGATGGATCTCTCCTTCCAAAGCAGCTGCTGGAGGGGGTGGAGGGGCTGTGCTGCTCCCCCTGCAATGCTGTGCCATGGAGTGGCACAGTGTGCTCCAGCACCCTTAGGACAAGTGGCTGCTGGGGCATTCCAGCTCCTGGAAACATCTTGTGCTCTCTTCACTGTCACACCAGGAGTTTTCTGGAGATTGGCATTACCTCCCAAAATATCCTAGCATGCAAAGACTTCCCCTGAATGGCCTGACATCACAGTGCTGCCATCATAAGGAATAAAGATGGCACTAAGTTTTTAAACTGTAAAGCAGTTTTCCAGGGCTTCCAGTTGGTGGGTGTGTGAACAGAGGATAGGCACTCACATCAGCATTCCTGCTCTGGCCTCTCTTTGTAGGGGAACTGGCTCTTCCAGGCCCCATGCCCAGAGTTCCCTGGGAAAGGTCCTAAAGGGGCTCTCTCAGAGGTGCCCATCTTCTCCCCTGCCTGGCTGTCTGAGGGAGATTTTTTGTGGCTGTGCTCCTACACAGCCCCGGAACTGCACTGCTTTTGGGGTATGAGGATGCTGCTGTTCTCTCACTGCTGCTTCTAAAAGCACCTAAATCCTGAGCAGGACAACACAAGGTGAGAGCTTTGCTGTATTTATCACTTCTACGAACACCTCCAAGTCCGTATTTCTCCTCCCGGAAAGGGACCACTAGAGGGAGTGGGATTCCTAAAAAAAGGATGTACAACTCAGAATGATGGAGCAGGAACAAGGAGGGTGGATACTGGCTGGGGAGAAGCATCTGTGGCTTCCTGGACAGGGGCAGGGGCTGGACACAGCTTTGTGAGACACCACTTGTACATTCTCTCATATCTTTCCCAAAAGGCAACAAACTGTGGCAGCAAACAAGCTTCAGTCTTAGCAACAGCCTCAGCACTCACTGTATCATTGCAAGATCTTATTTTTGGAAGTGTCCTCACATTTCCATTAAACCACACACAGCAAACCCTTCTGTTTTGGCCACAGCTTGGTAATAGTCCCTTTCTTCTAGGGAAAGTTTTGTTGCCACAAGCAATGACTCCCAGTTTCTACTCACAGCGTTTCAGGAAGGCATAGTTTCTTTTGATGAAGCAAAAAAGCACTCCAAGAAAAGCTGAGAGACTCTAAATGTGATCCCAGTGCTTATGTCTATACTAAGAACTGGATTATTGCACAACTCCCCTTCTGACGTTTGAAACACCACTGCCTAGACATGCATGTGGCATCATGTCATACTTTAATCATACTTTCCTCTTTGGGGACGTGTGTATTTTGTTAGTATTTGTTGGAGGAGGATTGTCACCAGAAATAGCTGTTGAAATTATTAGGATAAGTGGTGTTTCAGTGCAAAACCCCAGTTTCCTAAAAAAGCTTCTGTTCAGCTGAGGGCAATTACTGTTCACTTCTGAGTTCTCAGTTTCTTTTTGTTCCCAATATCTTTATGTAGTACTCCCCTAGTGTGCTGAAAATTAAAGTAACCCATGGTAAGTAGCTAAATAAGCCCTATATCAGCACAAGTAATATAAGATTTGTTATAGTCTCTTCTGCTTCCAGGGTTGCTCTGTACCAGGAGCCTATTCCCTGGAACAGTATAGGTGGTGTAGGAAACCAGGAAATCCTAGGGAAGGAGATGAAGTGTATCCCATGACACCCCTAAAATTGAGGTCCCCACCTTTAGACAAGTATTTTCCCCATTCATTTACTGTTATGTACAATTTTCAAATTTGCTTTCTGGTACAGACATTCCCATGGTTATCCCAGCCCATTTCCAGGATGGTGAATACTTTTTCTAAAGAGTTTTAAAGGCTCTTCAATGGTAGATGAAAACCTGTCATTTCTGGTTTTATTTATGGAAGATTATTCCCTGATTAAAATGGTTTCAGCAAGACATAGCCCCATGGCTTGGGTGTTTCTTTTAAGTGCTTAGAGAGAGAAACTAGCCCTCTGCACCAGTGCTCCAGGTGGGAAAGCTCTGCTGGAGATGTAGCCCCATCTGGCTGTTTCTCTTTTTGCATCTCCCCCCACCAAGGTGACCAAGATGCTGGCTGTCGTGGTGGCCCTCTTCGCCGTGCTGTGGCTGCCTTACCGCACGCTGGTGGTGGTGAACTCCTTCGTGGACCCTCCGTTCCTGAACACCTGGTTCCTCCTCTTCTGCCGCCTGTGCATCTACCTGAACAGCGCCATCAACCCCATCATCTACAACCTCATGTCACAGAAATTCAGGGCTGCCTTTAGGAAATTGTGCAAGTGCCAGGAGAAGAGTGCTGAGCACCCTGCCCCGTCCACCACCCCGGTGTACTACAGCGCTGTGAAGGACTGTTCTCACGACAGCTCTGACCACAACCTCACCGAGCAGGAGGATCTGAGCAGGCTCCCTGCACCTGCAAAGAAGAATAAACAAATCCTGTGAGCCTGAAACAATGCAGGCAGTGGGAGCTGTGTGGCTGTACACACTGTGCTGGGAGAGTGCCAAGAGGAATTGTTTTGGCATTGCAGCAAGCTTCATTCAATACTTCTTCAGGGCATTTGACAAAACATATTGTCATGGGCAAATTAATTTGCTTTTCCTTAGCGCTGATTTATTCTTGTTGAAGTGTTAGGCACATGTCAATATTTAGAATCTCTGAAGCATCTGTTGTTAAATATAGCAGTGTCACCCCATTTTGTGTTACGTGCAAGTGCTGAGCTGGGCAAAAGCATTGAAAGGAATCGCAGGAACAGAAGGGCATTCAAGGAAAAATACCCCTCTTTTTAGAGTGAGTCTCTCCTACCCAAACTGACACACATGTAACATAGACACCCCATGGAAACTGCTCTTCTGGAGTCCTTTTGAAGTAAATGGGTGCAGTTAGGCACTTTCACCTGTCTGCTCTCATCTCAACACACTCCTGTGAGGAATACACATCCCTGCAGAGGAGATAAATGCCTCCAAGATACGGCCATTGACTGTAAAGGGACTCTCAGAGAAGACTCCTGCATTAGGAATAACCAACATTGGGTGTCATGTCTCTGGAAACACTGCAGTGCTGCTAGCACAGAAACCCAAAGTCCAGACCAGATGGATTTACTACAATGAACAAACTAATAATGAACAAACTAATAATGAGTGTTCCCTAATGTAACACAAGTACTTCCAACGTTGTGGTCTGAGTTTCTTTTGGATAACTTTACCTTTCCTGTGGGAAATTGTCTGGTTGTTTCAGCTGGAAACTGTACTCTTGTCCTCTAAGCCCCAGTGTGGTATAGTCATTACCACAGAGCAGTGTTGCTCTTTGCCCCAGCTACAGGTGCATTTCAATGGCAGGTGAAGAAATTCTCTTATTTCCTGGGAATAATCTGTGAAGTCCATTAAGTGTTTTGTGATTAGTGACACAAATATTAATTGCTGCTGTCGTCTTGTAAGCAAAGTAATATTCATACCCTGCAGCATCCAGGAGACCAGTCCAAGGACACTTGCCCCAGACTTGCAAGAGACTATCTGGACTATGAGTAAAATCAAAAAGATTGCACATGAGCCAAACCCTAGGGCTCTTGCCAAATAAAATGAGTGTCTGCCACCAGTAAACCTCAAGTGACTGTGAACTATGACTTGAACAGCCTCACTAGTCAACACTGGCTTTCACCAATCTATAGTGTTAAAAGAGCCTAGAATTTTGCATCCACTTGGGAAAATATGTGTATGATATTTTCAAGGGCACAAGATGTTAATTAGCCATTCTGCATCTACAGGAAATCACTTCACTGGGTGAGTCAAGCCAAGACCTCAAGTCCCCTCAGGAACTGTCCAGGAACTATTTTGTTCTGTGTAGGGAGGTTTTGCATGTATGGTTATTATATTGCATATTATTACAACATCTTTGTTGCCCCTAAAATAAGATGAGGGAAGAGAATATTTGCTTTTTGCAATTATTTTAAACATAATGCATTTGGAATTTAAGCATTCATGGTATTCTTGCACTCTTTTGTGTATAGTGTATAATGTGAATTTAGGAACAGAGTTCCTATTTATTGTTAAGAAAGTTCTGCACAGAGATTTGGGATTTACTTCTTGAAGAAAATGGAGGTGGTTTTGTTAACATGTAAGGATTTGCTTGTAACAATCTTTTTTATAGTACAGACTTTTTTCCCTCCTTAGAACAGATTTTTCCTTAGCAGCTCAGAAGAAGCCATTCATAAAAACATGCACAGACAAACCAGAGCAGTAAGGACCAGGGTAAGGTGGAGGAGGGGAAAGGGGATCCCTGGGTGACTGCTGGTACCTCCCTGGGGCCTTGAGCACAGGCAGCATCTTCTCTGGGATGGGCTGTCCTGTGTCCTCCAGCCCTTCACCCTGGAGCTGTGAGTGCAGAGAGCTGGATGTGGGAAGAGGATTTACTGCCAGAGCTTGGAAACCCACCTGCATCCTGACCTAAGGCATTTCTCAGGCAGGGGATGTGTAGTTGACAGCCAGCCTTGATCTCTGCAAACACGAGGAGCAGATTAATTCTGAAGTATCTCCAGCAGGATGTTTTCCATTTCCTCATCACATTTCCTATCTTCACTCTTCTCCTTTCTGCGTCACCCCCCAGATGGAGACACCCTAAAAGCATTATTTTCTTAATTAAATTTCAGCCTCAGGCCAACACCTAATTGATAGTTCTGAAATATTTGTCCAACATACTTCAGATTCAATTAAAACCTGGTTCTGTTCTCCCCTTTCTGCTTTTAGCTGCCAAGTACTGCATGACCCTTCGCTATTTTTTGCGAGGTAATTGGCAGATAAATTCTCCTGGAACCACGAGATCTCCAACAAATGCACCAGAGCGTTAAACTCTGTAGATGAGGAATGAGTTGCTGGTCCTTCCCCCTGCATGTATTCTGACACTTTAGGAGGAGCTGAGAGACTTTTAAGTGGAAGTGGAGGCAGAAGGTCACCACTCATCTTGCTAAGGAGATGCTGCTTGAGAGATGCATGCTGCTGGGAAATGAATCACTGGCAGAAAGTAATTAAAATAAATAACTCATCACTGTAACTTCCTTTGGATGTTCAGGATCTGAATAAAAACCTTAATTCCTTATAAGAAATCAGAGAGCTCCCTTCAGAAGCTTCAGCCTGCATTACCTTGTACCTTGCAACATCCCACCCTGCTCGTAAAGTCTCAAGCTGTATTTTACCCTCAGCATTTATTTGTCTCAACAGCATGAGTGTGGGCTGTGAGTTTATAAACATGCCAGCAAATAAAGAATCTATTGCTCCGAAGTAATTTGTCTCATTGAAGTGCCACTCAACATGATCTAACCTGTTACTCTCCTAATTAAAGCTCTTTATTTCTAACTCCTGCCCTTTCAGGGGTTGTTAACCTGGTAAAACACCATCTGGTTTCTTCAATTACAAACAAGCAAGTCTCCTGGCAGGAGAGGAGGGATCTGGCAGTGCTGCAGAGCCCTGGGGTGAGGGGAAGAATTTGGGAGTAGTGCAGAGAGGAGGTTGGAGGAGGCAGAGGCTTGGGGAAGAGCTGATGGGAGAGTGGTGAGTGAGGTTTCTGTGCCTGGGGAACCATAGGTTGGCTGAAGCTCCTGGCATTGATCAGGGAGTTTCAGTTTAGGAGACACCACATCCAGCACATTTACCTGAATTTGGCTGGTCCCAGTGATAGAAGCCACACAGTGATTGCCTGTATGCAGGGCATGGATGGGGCCTCAGCAAGGGTTATTTACCCTGGCAAAACACACAAGTTTAAGTAACTTACCAAAATCTGTAGTTCAAGCTCCTATCAGGAGCTAGAACTAGCTAGTTGTCTAGAGACAACTTCTTAGTCTCTAGATTTGGGGGGGTGGGAAATTGGGCAAATAGGGCATCTGTGCCAGCCTGTGTCACAGGAGAATGGCCATGCAGGTGGTTTTTTGGGAGAGCCTCTCACCTATGATGCTCGCCAGCATTCTGAAAGCCAGCCTGCTCTGGAGCCAAATTACAGAGTAACCAACAAAATAGCAGCAGATCCCTAAAAAAAGGGATTTAAAGACCATGAGGGCATCCAGCACCTCCCTGCAACCAGAACAGGCTTCTACTCCGTGGTACCCAACCACGTTTCTAAGATAAACTAGTGGTACCTTTAAATTAATAATATTCAGATCACCAAAGAGGATGATGGGCAATTGCTTAAATTTTTAAGAGCCACAAAAAAGAGGGGACCACACATTAGGGAAATATTTGGATGCAGCCCTTTTTCAATCTGGTCTGGCCCAAGCTGCTTCTTCGAACTAATTAGTTCAAGCAGTTCACAATTAAAGAGCTGCTAATGAAACCTGGGCATAGTCCTACAGCAATATAAATGTAATCAGTCACAGTTACTTCTTTATTTTGCAATTCCTGTTTCCCCAGGCTTCTTCTTCTTCCCAAGGAGAGCTCTTGGGCCAGTGCTGCCTCCAGACCTGCCTCCAGGCTTGAACTCCCTTGGGGGTTGCTCCTCAGGTCTCTTCAAACCAAGGCAGGAGTTCCAGAACTGCCCTGGGACACACAGTGGATCAAAGCTTGCCAGTCCTGTGGGACTGACTTTAATTTACTAAAATTCCCTCAGTTTAGCAGTTAGTCAACCCTACACATTTCTGTCCTGCCAAGGTCTCAATGAAGGGTTCAATGGGAGAGCATTGCCTGTGCCCCAAATCCAGGGTGCTTTCCCAGATACTGCCTGAGGGAGGGAACATGAGGGCAACACCACCTTCTGCCATGGATGATGGGCAGAAGTAATAAGGACAATTTGTGCTTTATAATTGATGAATTTTCTTTAATAACCACCCTATGAATTGGGCTCTGAGTGTGCTGTTTCTATAGAGACAGGGGATGATGTGAGTGCACCAGTGGCTGCTTGCTGCTCTGCCAATAGGGAATTAATGCCTGAAAACACAAGCTGTGAAGCCTATAAAACCTTTACCCTCAAGGAGAAGGCCCAGGGGTGGTCCTGGTACTAACATGGTTTTCAGGTCCTCAGCAAGGGCCCACTGGGCTCCCAAGCTGGCTGATCCTGTCCTTGCAGGCAGTGTGGGTGGTTGCTCAGAGGAAGTAAATTAAAAGCAACTTTTTCCAGCTGTGCAGTGCCAGCATTTCCAACAGGAGAGGAGAGGGTTCCACATTAAGGCCCCTTGCTGCCAGCACAAGCTGGGCATGGGATGCCCTTGCTGGTGGTGTGTGTTCCCTGATGTATTAGTGCTCCTGGGGCTCAAGCTAGCTTCCTCCAGGAAGAGTCCTGAAGCAAAGGCAGTGGTGTGGAGCCAGACCCATTCCTGGCTCCTGGGCCAGAGAGGACCACAGGAACCCTTCTGCACATTTCAGCACTTCTCAGTGTCAGGGTCACCTTCACCCCAGCTCTGACCCTTCCTCTTGTGCAAAGATGAAGACCAAAAGAGAGGGTGGCTCCTGAGAGCCCCCATACCCCACAAGGACGGTGGAGTACAGCGTGGCTGTCCCCAGGATGCCTGGGCAGGTCACTGTCAGAGGACACTGAGGCTCAGATTGCACCTTCCCTCCCACCAGTGGAGGGTAAGGCTCCTGCCCTTCGACACAGGATCAGGCCAGTGCCTTTAGCCTGGTTCTCACATATCAGACACCTCCCTGCCTGCCCTTGGGGACACTTGGCTGGACATTGTGGGGACGTTATCCCTGAAACCAGCAGCTATTGAGGCAGAGAGCCCAGCATTGTCCCCCCTACTCTGAGGAAGCTGCAGACTTTTTATTCTGCTTTTATTAATAGTTTGAAAGCATTGTGTCATTGCTTTAGCAGCAGACCCACCTCCCTCCCTACTGCCTCTGTAACACATGAGCCAAGGACCTGCTCCATTCATCAGCCTGAGATTTATGAGGTTCACAAGGCTCCAGTTACCCTGCTGCCCCTGACTGATGAATGAGATGTAGCTGGTTCCTTCCATACCAGAAGCAAAGCAAGCCCAGAGGAGAGTAAAGCCATCATTTCATCAAACTCAGCTCCTTCAGTCTCTACCAGGGCATGAAATCTTCTGCCACAAGACCACTCACACCCACAGAAGCCAGGGGCAGCACTCCAGCCCATGAAGGCTGAGCCTGTGTCCCCCCAGCCTCTCTGCACAGTCCAGCTTTGCTCATGTGAGACGCTCCAGAAATAGAAAAAGGACTGAAGGTTTCAGCTACTCTGGATTCCTCAAGCCCCAGGGCCCTGCTGCCCTGGGCTGGTGCTGGGCTCTGCTCATCCATCCTCCCCCATAAATCACCCTGCTGCCATTTCCCTCTACCTCGTGCCTGGCTTTCCTCTCACCCGGGCTGTCTCCAGAGGCTGAGCGAGAGGATGGGGCACAGGCAGTGGAGAATCACTCCTCCCCAAACCCAGGAGGAGCAGCCAGTGACACAGCTTGGAATGAGCCTGGCAGCAGCCCTGGGGTCGGGAGGCAGCAAAGAGGCCTGTCAGTGGCCATCTGCATGGCCTAGGCAGGCTCTGGGCCAGCGAGCTGCCTTTCCTCCTGGCCCTGTGCAACCCCTGCCAGAGGCCAGCATGATGGGAGGACATGGAGTGTGCTCAGAGGGTTGCAGGGTCTTTAAAGGCCGCTTAAAAGCATTTAGTGAAAACAACTCTCTTTGCAAAGTGCCCCCATCAATAAAAAATGCTACATTTTGAAGCAGATAATTAAGAAAAAGCTAAAAAACATCCAGATGTCACCAAAGAAATTCTGCATTAATCTCTGCTTTAAAACTAGAGGTGAATATGTCACCATGGAAAGAAAGTTGGAGATTGCCCTGCAAAAAATCCACATGGATAGAGTGAGCAGATAACTGTTTATTATTGCACATAATCCAGCAGAACAACCGACAGAAAACTCTGGACAGTAGTACACAGATTGTAGTAAACAGCTAGCAAAATCTGTGATGAAGGTATTTTTGTGTGAAGAGTGAAAGGTATCTGCATCTTTGTAAGACCTGAAAAGTATAACACAAAATCCTAGTCAGTTTTGAAAGCATGCAGTTTGAGGTAAATCTGGTATTTTGCATCTAAGAAAATGAAATCCCTAAGGGGCTCTCTCTCTATGTATATATATCCATATCTCAGTGCAATATGGATACAGCTATACATCACATAAAAGCAAATCTACCTACTTTTCTCAGAAGGCTACTAGGAGGAAAGCACATTACTGAGTGCATATCACATGCATAAAAAATGGGGGCCGGGGGGGGGCGGGGGAGGAAGGAATTACCTTAGCACTATTGAAAAATATCCATTTTTGTGCTTAGTGATAAATAAAAGCCCCTCAGGTCTCTCAATGGAAATTGTCTTGGTGGTGAATAAAAGTTGGCATATTGAAACTGCAGAGTTGGCAAGTGAATGCCAGCAAATGGAGACAAAACGTTAAAGGCAGCAGAGCCTGGGGTTTGCAATACATTTATATTTAAGGAAAGAAAAAAAAAATAAGCAAATTGCTACTAAACTATGCTCTGTGGAAGTGTAGATGATGCTGCACAGCTTTCTCAGGACTGGTACAGCCACATGGCTTTTAGGAAAGGATCACATTCACTTCTCCCACACTTAATACCACATATTTGCTACTGTGGCAATGTTCCTGAGCTCAATAAGGTTAAAAAATAGACTTGGTTCACAAAGGAAAGTACTGAATTATTCTCATTCTCTTATGCCATAGCTTGAGTAGATAAATAAGGTAGGTTTTGCCCCACGTCTCCAGTGAGTGTAAACCCCTGTGTGTCTGCCACTCCATCTCTGAAATCCTTTCAGACTGACCTTTGAAGCAGACCGGGCATCTGTTCTTTCCTTAACTATAATTTCCCCATTCTTTCCAGTCCAACAAGGTTTTCCCACCCAGTCCTGTGCTGTGGGACTTCAGGATACACAGAGGTGCACAACCAACTATAAATAACATCTCTGATTATCTTAAAAAGGGATAGAAAATACACATTGCTCTTAAAAGAAAGAAGAAACATGTCCAAGCACTCAGCCTCACACTAAACTGTAACTTCATCTGTGCTGACTTTCTAAGCTTGCACTGCTAAGGATCAGAGCAGATCATGGTGGAAAAATCTCCTTCCAAAGGTCACAGCTTTGGGAAAATGGGGGCAAATCGCCCAGGCCTCTCAGCCTCGCACACATGAGCAACAGCTACACTGCCCCACTGTACTCTGCCACTGCTGAAAGCCTGGCTGCTGCATATTTCTGAGCCCAACACCCAAATACACTTCAGTCACTCACATCTCTGCACCTTTTTTCTTTCAGGAATAAGGTAATCTCTCCCACGATAGCCACCCTGCATCCTCTAGCTGGAAAATCTGTTTGTTGGGTGCAGTGAGAGGCCAGGACCCCCCCCCCTGCAGCCTGGCACACCAAGGGGAGGAACCTGCAGGTATACAGAGGCATTTTCAGCAAGACCCTCCTTTTCACTGTAACTCACAACATTTTCATAGAAAAAAGGGGTAAAGGGACAAATTCAGCACACCTACTGCCTTTCCTGTTACAGTGGGAAGCCACCCACTTCAAGCTGCTTCTGTGCAGAGCATTGTTGGTGGCAGGAGAGTGCTTGGGTGGTGCCTGGTCCCAAAAGAGGCCCCATCTCCACCCGGAGCACCCCCACAGGCACCAACAGCCTTGGATCCACCAGTCCCTCACACCCCACCCCGCGGCCCCAACTGTGGTGCATCGGCCGCCGTGGGCAGGACTCGGGTCACACTTCAACAAGCCCAATTTCAACTTGCTCCCCCTCTCAGTCCTCCATACATGGAAAATGATACCAGGTGACAGGGGAAAGGAAAGACTTTTTGTTCATCCCTTTGGATGACTTCCAAGCACGGAGAGCAGCGCCGTCCACCCCGAGCCACGGCGCGGCTCTCATGAGTCATTCTGGTTGCTGTATTGCTTCATCTCCATGCCATGGATGACAATCTTTGGAAAATCTCTGACACTCAACCAAGGGAGTTACAAAACACATCAGTGTGCACGCATGAGACCTTCTCACTCATTTTCCTACAGCTACAGATAAATCCCTCATCCCTGGCATGGCAGGACAGTTGATGGCTTTGGTGAGAATAATTTAAGGCAACTGCTATTTTATACAAAGAAGAGGAGACCACAGTGCAGAAACCCTGGCTTTTCCTTGGTAGATTGCAGAGGCCAGCCACAGCCTGGGAGCAGGAAACTGAACTGATCTTCAGACACTCTCATTTAAGGTTGATGTTTGCAGTGCAACCTTGGGATCTCAAGTCCTCCTCTTAGGTGTTTCCAGGTGGCTGAGCTTTAATCCCCGCCAAGGTCCGAGGTCTCCACCAGCAGCGACGCCTGTCCCGGGCACAGATAAATGGGACAGTCAGGGGAGAGCAAAACACATGACCAACACATTACCACAGCTGTCTGCAAGGCTTTCACCTGTGCAGGCTGAGTGAGACTAAAAGCATGACAGAAAGCAGTGCCCAGCAGAGCAGTTTTGTCCCCCAGGAGGTCCCAGGAAAGCAGCCCACTATCCTCACAGGGGCTTAGAGGTGTCTCTTGTGTTACATTCACATGAGGCTCAAGGGTCAGGTTCAGCCTTGCTGGCAAATTTTGTTTGAAATATTTGAGCCCAAGACAAAAGTCTTGTGTAAGCTCAGGACACATTCCTGTCTGTAGGAGTACCACAGGCACAAGAAACCTCACAAGATTTTATTGCCACCAAATCCAAATACAAACCCTTATCCCAATTCAGGTGGAAGACCTGAGCAAGCTTCAGTCTTACAGAAATCTTGATTCCTATTTATCTTTAGTAAAACAATTAAGTAATAACCGCTTCAGAACTAGTACTGGTGCAATTAGAGCTGCAGTTTTCACAGTTTCACATTTGTTATGTGTTCTTGCATCTTGCTGGTCTGAGTGCCAAGAAATACTATAATGCACAAGTTACCTGGGAGCAGCCATGTTGAAACAGCAAATTGAAAGTGTTTCTTGAAGCATTTGCAGCATTTGCAGTAAACAAATTTCAAATTTAACATCACACGCTCTTGCAATGGAATTCTCACTACAGGAAACATGCCCATGGTACTGGGAAGGCAAAACTATGTGGTGGGACTATATCCCACCCACACAATAATTTTATGACATTTTATGAAAAGTGAGTCAACCTTAAAACATCCAGTGACATCTACAAATTGAGGATAAAATCTCATTCTGCTTCTTACCTTTTTCAAGAGGCTCATCATGTCAAAAAATGTACAAATAAGATGGCCAGACCAATGTTCAGTAAGATGACCATGCAGATCACAATTGTGTTAGGTCCCTGAAGGAAAAACCCAAAACAGAGTATTACACACCACAGTTCCATATAGACATGGCTTGATTTGCTGCTCAAAAATACCACAATCACCCCCTCCCAATGCACTGAATTCTGGCACTTAACAACCAGCCTGAATTTCAAGCTAGTGGAATGTTTATCCTGTCCTATTCTTACTTCTTCCCTGCAAATTCATTTGAAGGAGGTTAAATCAGGCTTCTTTTGCAGCTAAATTAGATTAAAGGAGACCCTGGCCACAGGAACATGAACTCATGATCCCATGTCAGGCTGCTCCTCCCAACTCCCTTCTGCATTCACATTGCCTGTGTTTGTAAACTTGCCATTTTTAATATCACAGAATCATAGAATGCTTTGCTTTGGAAGGGGACCTTGAAGATCATCTATTTCCAAATCCAAACAAATGAACCCATGTGAGATGACTGTAATTTCAGACCAAAGTATTTCCAAGCTGTGCTTTTCTAAAGTCACATCGGAATCATTCACGTCCAAAGGACTGCAAGATGGGACTCAGAGGGCTAATAAAATGTCTGGGTTTCCAGCTGTATTTGCTAAGAACAAAATTGAGTTTCAGTGACTATATTTTAAACCTGGGAAATTGGCTGGTGATTCAACACCACAGTTCAGCTCACGAGGTGCCCCTACAGCAAAAAAAGTAATGTGTAAAAGAGAAACACACTTGAGCTTTTCCTGTTTTTTTTCCCCCCAACTTTGGTTGGTAATGGGGTGGGAAAAGAAGGTGAAAAAAGTGGATAAAATTAATTGGAAGATGCCTGGTTTTACATAAATATTGAAATAAGATGTGTCTGAAAGCATATCTGCCCAGGTAAAGAGAGGAGGTCAGAACAGGAAGGTTATGAATGTCAGGGCAAGCATCCAGGCAGGGCAGGCTGGGAATGCAGCATGAGAGGGGGATGCCAACGCTCCTCCAGTGGGCTCAAGGATCCCAAAAAGAGCCTCAGGGCACCACTTGGCACCCACTGCAGCCCCAGGCCCTGAGGGTCTGCATCTCTCTGGGTCCTGCTAGACCTCATAGGGAACAGTAAAGGAAAGACAAAGGTGGCTCCCAGGAGGCTCCCAGGGATGCCCACGTCACCTCTTCGCACTCCTCCACCTTCTGTGCCGCCACCACTGCCGCCGCCTGGGCCGGGCCGCGCTTGGCCCCTGCCTTGGGCTCCGTCCGGCCTGGGGCCCTGGCCTCAGTCTTCCTGTCAGCCGCGGGCTCGGCCCGGCCCACGGCCCTGCGCTCAGGGCTGGGACGCTGCTGCGGCTCCTTGGGGCGAGGCGGCTCCGGCTTGGCCTCTGCCGCAACCGATGGCTTCTCCTCCCGGCCCTGTGGCGGGCCAGGGGTGCCCCCCCGGCGCTGGGGCTCCCCCCGGGGCTCCGGGGAGGGCGGCTCATTCTCGGGGAACTGCTCCTCCTCATAGTCTGTGGCGGGGGTGACCGGCGACGTCNTGCTCCTCCTCATAGTCTGTGGCGGGGGTGACCGGCGACGTCCGGACGGCGTAGCTGTGGTAGCCCTTGAAGAGCTCGACGTCGGGCTCGCGCGCCATGCGCTGCAGTGGCCCGATCTCCATCTGCTCGGCGGGACGGCCACGGCCCCGCGAGGCCGGGCGACCCTCGCCCTCAGAGGGTGCTGGGCTCCCGCCCGCCTCGGCCCAGCTGCCCGGACGGAGGGCCCTGTCCTGCCT
>VZRH01007412.1:6330-158612 GCA_013397555.1 Urocynchramus pylzowi
CCGGGGTGCCGGTGTGCCCGGTGTGCCCGGGGTGCCGGGGTGCCCGGGGTGCCCGGGGTGCCGGGGTGCCCGGGGTGCCCGGTGTGCCCGGTGTGCCCGGTGTGCCCGGGGTGCCCGGTGTACCCGAGGTGCCCGGGGTGCCCGGTGTACCCGGTGTACCCGGGGTGCCCGGGGTGCCCGGGGTGCCCGGGGTGCCCGGTGTACCCGGTGTGCCGGTGTGCCCGGGGTGCCCGGGGTGCCCGGCTCCGCCAGGCTCGCTCCAGTCTGCCGCTGCCCGAGCCCCATCGCGCCGCGGCTCGTACAAGACTGGAGGGAAATTACTCATTCCTCCCATTCCCGACGGCAGGCAGGCACGGAAGAGAAGGCTTCCAGCCCTTCTGGAGCTGCACGGGGCAAGGGATCCGGCAGGCGGAGGCGCTGCGCTGGGAGGCACACGGCAGCGGGACGGGCAGGGCCCGGCAGCCAGCGCTCGCCATCCCGCAGTGCCCTCCGCTGGGCAGACCGGGAATTCCAGCCGCAGCCCCTTCCCCAGCGGCAGCCCCTTCCCCAGCGGCAGCCCCTTCCCTTCCCCCGCTCCGCTCCCGCGGCCTTCCCGCTCCGCCGCCCCTTCCGCAGCTGCTCCTGCCGCCGCTCCCTGCGCCGACCCCGCTCAGCGCTGCTGGCACCGCTGGGCAGGGCTCACCGCCGCTGCAACGAGCAGAGCGGAACACAGAACTAAGGTGCTCTTTCCTAAAATCCAGCTTTCCAAGAAAAGAGAAATTTAGTCGGAAAGATATGGCCACATTCCTGTAGATACCTAATATATTATAAAGGGGAAAGCTGGGCTATTTCTCTTGAACACTGACTTCTTTAATATGTTGCATTTAAAAAGGGGTTCTTATCCCATCAGTTTTGCCTTACGTGTGACTTGTTAGATGCTTTCAGGTATGCTTTGAATGCATTAGTTAGAAGTTCTTTCCTCCAGACTTCTGTCATTGATAATTACATGTGACATTCTTCACAAAGAAGTGTTAGTCTCAAATTATTTTTTTTCTACTTGACTTTTTTCCAAAAATAAACTTACAACCAGAATGTCCCATTTTCACGTCTTCTGAAATTAGAAAGAATGGTTTTCATGCTATGAAGAGACTTATTCAAAATGTGTTTGAGACACGATACCTTCATCATTTCTCAGTGGTTGAAATCTAAATGCTCTCTTTCAATGTAAATCAGAAAATGTAGCCATCTGGCTTAGGAAACAAATTACTTGCTTTGGCTTTCTGTCCAGATGTAGGGAGGGAACAGAATTAAATCTTTTAGGAAAGGAAGGGGAAATGTTTCCCGTGCAGACCATGCAGCTTTGGGCACTGTGTGTTCTGTACATCGCTGCCATCCGGAGCTGCAGCCACTCCGCTGGGAGCCGCACGACTTTCTCTCTCCAAACCTGTGGGGTAGAAAGCACATTTATCATTGTGGGTTTTAAACTGTAGTTACTTTTTCACAAAACTCTAGGGAAGAAATATTTTGGTATAACAAGCTGTAAAATCTTAGTTTTCCAGGACACAGAGCGGGGCATTAGGAATAGCCAGATCAGGAAACCACGGAGACCCACACGGAGCTTCATTGCTGCCATCCTCGAGCTCATTAGTGTACAAGAATTGTGTGTGTTGTTTTTAGCAGCTAAAGAGTTATTTATGGCTTCTATGTTCTCAAGCCAAAGTGAGTGAGGGGTGCAACCAGGGCAAACGCATCAGAGCAATGCAAATCACTGACAAGGCATCATGAATACAAGCTGAGCAGAATTTAAATACAATCCATGAATGAGAGGAAAGATTTGCATGAGGGAAAGAATCATTAGAATCTGATTTAACAAGCAGTACATAAAATGGGCCTTTGCAGCTTAAAATGAAGCAAAGCACATTCACGTTATACATTCTTAATGAAAAAAAAAGCAAAATCACAAAAAACCTAATTTATTAGTAGAGCTTGGAATAGAAATGGTTTTCACAGAATACCTTTAGATCCTGATTCAGAAACTTGTGCTTGATTGCTTTCTTGAATAGAAGTGGATCATAAGCATGTAGGGTGGTAAGGGCTATTTAAGTGCATGCCAAAGTCCCATTGATTTCAGGGAGATTTTATAAGATACTTAAAGTAAGCATGTGCATAAATGTTTTCTTGAACAAGAGGGCTTTTCTGAATTAGGGTTTAACCCATGAATTTACACTGTGCTTTCAAATATAATTCCTTCTAGGAAAATAGAGTAGACAAGAATTTTTTTTTTTTTAATTGTATATTTCTGCTTGTCTTACAAGAAGTTAATGGAAAATTATTCTGGATAGAATTTTCTGTAAGGTCCAAAAGCCAACAGTGAAAAATCTGTGGAAGCTGAAAGTAAATAATGTGCATACAGCAACTTTTATAGACTGTTGGCTTCATCTCAACTACAATATGGAAGCTTTTGAATACAAGGTGTTACATAGATAATTTCAGTCTCTTGGAAGGAAAGTGATAAGTTGTTTTACATTAAGTGATACTATATTTGGTCTTCAAGAAAAGTGTTTGCTTTTCAGAAACACTTGCCATTTATTGTTTCCAGTCAGTGGTCACTAACATTGGGCAGAACAAACTTTTTATCTTATGTCTCCTAAAATAAAATGTGTCTACCTCTAAATGTCTTGTCTTTTGAAGTAATGGCTGAAGTGGCAGATTCTGATGGAACTGTGTTTTCCTGACACTAACAGATCATCTGTCTCTGTCAACACTGGACAATTTCTTTGTTTCTATAGAAACATTGCTCCAGCTGTGTATTTACATTTTCTACCATATTCCTCTGGAAATACAACACTTCTTTTATGCACTTCTCTCAACTAAGTCTTTAAAAACAGCACACATGAGAATTCAAAGAGCTCAGTGTATGACCATGTGGCCATCTTGACTGTACTTGTGGAAGTCAGACTCCAGTGTCAGTTTTTCTCTTTTTGCATTTTAGAAGATTTTGGAGTGTTGTGGTGGTGGCTTGCAAGATGTCTTTTGAAATATATGAATGGTATGACCAGTGTGATTTTTATCTTTTGTGCTCTCTTTCTAAATAATTCTACTGTGAAAATGTTTGGCATCATATGCTGTTCCAGGTCAGCAGCAATACTGTTCTCTCAACTTAGCTTTCTGTGTCTCTTTTGTTGAATAAAAACCAGTATCATATTTGTTGAAAGGTAACATCCTTTACAGTAGTGCTTCTCTAGCTGTTGTAACTGCTTAAATATTACTCAGCATTTTCATACTTTTTTTTCCCCTCCTCCCTCCATCCCCCTCCCTCCCTCCCAAGTGCCAGGTTTAGGTGAAGGCTGAGGTTCAGCTCAGGACTAGGATGTGTAAATAAAGGTAAGTATCTCAGTATAGGGGGTTTTTTTAAGGTAAGGCATTGTATGAACTCTTATTGTAGTCAACAGAGCGTTAGAAATGTCGTCAGTAGGTCATGGAAGCAGAATCTGAGCTCTAAGTTACTCTAAGTTACCAATTCAGTTGCTCAGGGATGGGCTCCAGGTGATCCTGGAGGTTCCTATCCAGTCTCTACCTGCCTCTCCAAACGAGCATGGGTCTCCTGTAATTTTCTATCATGTCTGAAAGACACAGGTGAATATCTCAGTTACCCTCTGGCAACTCTAATACTATGGGATACTTTTGTGGGCAATTTATTGCAGCCCAGATCTGGATTTGACCAGATCTCCTCAAAGAGTAGTGGGACTATTGACACTGACCTCACAGCTATGGGACAAAGCTTAACCTTGAGCTTGAGACACCTGTGGGTGTCTTAACCTTGAGCTGAACCCTCCCAAGAGAGGCTGGTGATTATTTCTGTCATCCCTGTTGCAAGATTTCAGTATTTTCTTGCTGATGGGTTCTTTAATTGCTGTTTGCTCAAGTTTTACATTATTTGCTGGGCTCTCTCATGTCTTTATACAAGCTGGCACAATGTATCGTTTTAATTGTTCTGTAGAGAGGTTTCTTCTTAGCCACTGCTCTGATCTCTCTGACCCCTTAAAAGCACTCTGCACCTTGTCTGCTAAGGATTTGAAAGGGGGAGTGTTATTCTTAACAAGACCTTTGATTTGTATAATAAAAATTTATTCAGTACAATCATAATTTATTGAAAAGGTGTTATTTTAGTATCACCCCTTTTGGCAGACCCCTCACATGCTTTTCTCTTACATTACATCTTTGTGGTATATTAACATCTCTATTCTTTAAGTTTTATTTTGCTGTTGCTTCATTTCCTGACAAAATTTTAGAGAGGCTATTTTTTACTTCGGTTTTCCTCCTTTTTGAAATTTTCTTCATTTATCCAAATTTTAGGACCACTTAAAGTACATAACCACATATCTTTAAATCATGCAAGTTCTATGAGCTCCTCTAGAGAGCAGCAAATATGTTCAAATAAAATAGTAGCATGATTCAACCTAATGTTTCCTGAAACAAAATCTTTGGTAACTCAGCTTGCTGAGTACTGCTAAAGAGGAAAAAACTATGAGGAATGAAGGTCTTTTACCTGAGCCTGGCATTTTCAGATATTGTCTGAGAACTGTCCTAGCCCTGGCATTTAGTGTGGAAGCCTCCTACCCTCTCCAAAAGCCAACAGCAGCTCACCAATATCTTATGGCGGAGGGGAGAAGGAGGGCAACAGGGGTTCAGCCTGGGCCAGGGACCAGACTTGGATGTGCACCAGATCTGTGGGCTGTAAATCTTCCATCTTTACACAGCACTGGCAGCCAAGAGGAAGCACTCCCTCTCAGAAAAACACCCACAAGTTCTCCAGCCTCATGTCCATCAGTGGGCGTTTGACAGATGGGACTCTGGCTCCTGGTGTGCACTAACTGGGGCTTAAGGGAACTTGGTGCCTGACAGTGAGCCACAATTCTTTTATTTGTTAAGAAAAACAGCCAAGGCAATGTAAAGTCTTCCTAGCTACAGAACTCTTCAGACTAATGGCACCATGAGTTTGGATCTAAATGCTACATAAATCTTCTAGAGAAGGACAAAGGTTCCTCTGTTCTTTGAGACCAGTTTCCAAGCACAACTGGCAGCTGCCTGCCCAAGAGCTCACACAGCTGGCACAGTCCTAACAATGCAAACTCATTCTAGTGGGGAAACCAATATAACAGAGCTTCCAAAAACATGCTCATGTTCACAGACCTGTCTCTGGTAAGGTTTTCTGCCGATAAATCTTCTTGGTTTGTATTGACTGTCTAAAGCAGCTTTTGCGAAGGTTTTTCTCTCAGTTAAAAGCCTGGTCAATTAAGCCAAACCCAGAGCTCCAAAAGGCCTGTGGCTGCAAGCAGAGCAGCTTTTCCTCAGTTTCCTGTGACCTGCATTACATGTCATCACCACTACCACCTGTGCTGGTGGCATTCCCTTCAAATTGCCAGGTACTGAGGTACAAATGGGAATCACCTTCCCCAGAGTCACCACCTGACCTCTGTTAGACACAAAGAATGCTGGGAGGCAATTCTGGAGAGACAGAAACTATCACCAGTGTAAGAATGACTGCCAAGGTTGTGAGAAAGCAAGGGAATCCTTTCTGGAAAGTGGATTTACCATGAGTTGGCATCTTCCATTGCCTCAAGGATGCTCAGCTTGTCCCAGCATGCTAGCATAACATGGAGGAGGAGATGGATCCAGTCAGGCAAAGAGGGGAAAAAAGCAAGGAATGCTTTGTATGCAGCTGAAGACAATGTTTATCACATTTTCCTCTTTCCTGTGTCACCCTTCCTACCAGGATTCTGCCTCTTCAGTAGCTGCATGGCTTCTGCTGGTGGGCTGGATCAGTCAGACACAGCAACACAGACAATCTGCTAACCAAGTCCCACCTCATTTTTTGGAAACACACTGCCAAAGATCCTGGAAACTATGGAAGTGGTGCTTCCTGGTGGATGGTGGAGGCTGTACCTTGCTGCTTTTTGAGGTGTGTGCTGGCAGCTGGGGCAGCCTCACACTGGACAGACACAGCCTCCTGCACCAGAGAGCCATCTGGCATCAGGGCAGAGAGAACATAAAGGCACTGGCAAAATGGGAAGTAGCTGGCACTTACCAGCACTTCCTCTTTACAAACTAATTCCTGCAGACACTAACATGGACACTAACATGGAAATTCCAGGGAACACTCCACCAGAGAGCTCAGTGCTCCCTGGGATGGTTGGTGAGCTCTTGACAGGTGCTGACTGAGGCACCCACACCCTCATGATATACTTTGCATAGTCCATTTTTGAGGAAGATCCTGATGATTCTCCAGTCCAAATAAATTTATCTGTAGTTAATTTTGCAGCCACAGACTTGTGCTCACAATTGTAATGAACAGTTGCCCTGTCTGGCCTTAGCTTTGCCAGTTTCTCAATGTAACCCAGTAGCATGGGATTAGTTTCAAGTGATACTAAATTCTCATTTATCAACAGAAGTCCTTGGAGTTCAAGGTGTTCAGTCTGCATTGGCAGGGCCTGCAGGCTGCCTGAGGGATGCAGAGGGCAGCTCTGGAGGGACTGGAGAGACATGAAAGTTGTGTTTTGGTGCCCCAGCTGGACTATTCTTATGATGTCTGCACATACTCCAAAATCAGGGCAGAATTTGTATAGAATTTGGTGTCAGAAGCAGTGTGGGACTATATTTCAGCTGACCTTGTGTCCAGGCTCTAGTGGGCTGAATCCCAGGTTCTACACAACAGGAATATCACTGGTGGATACCAATGAGCATGACAACAGAAATAAACAACCTAGATGTCTTGCTTAAGCCTTTGCTTTTAATTTGTAGGAAAATTTCTCAGAAGATAAAGTGTGCTGAGCCAAGTTGTTTCTGGAAATGAGCCTTGTAGGAATATTTCAGGAACTTAATGTATAAATAAAGCAACTGTTTGGATGTTTTAATCAACCCCTGACTCCTTCTCCCCCCTGCCCCTCCCCCATACCATTTTAAGGATTTTTGCTGAAGTACAGAGGGCTAAGTAAATAGGCAATGTAAGACTGTTGTTCTAAGGGGTTGTCAACATTTCTGTATAAAAGTCATGGATTATATTTCTCAGATATGAGTAATTTGAAGAAAATATTTCCTATTTCTCTGCACATTCTAAAGTCTATTGCTATAAACGCTGAAAATTAGGATTGATTCATTCTAAATCGAAGTAGCTCTGTGTTTCATGTAACTCCAGCCCATGAGGTGGATTGTTACCACATCTGTCTGTCTATCTATATTACAAAAAAAGTATCTGTTTGGACCACTCATTAATATCAGGTCACCTTGTGAATTTCAGAGGTTGGCAGTCTGTGGGATCAGTTCTGAGTGATTGATGGGAGGCCACAGTGGGGCTGCAATGCAAATCCTGTGCTTTTCTCCAGTCATTCCAAGATTAGGTCCCATCAAGTCATTAAATTGTATGTGAAAGCCTCTGGTGAACCTGGACAAATGGTATCTGTCAATGCATCACAACTGGTAAACTGTGGTACAGATATTCCTTATTTATGTTTCAGAGAAATGCTTTACAAAGAGCCTTGCTGAAGAAGAAAAAAGCTTGGATTTGTTAGCCAGTGCATGCAAATTGTTCATCTGCCTACCTTTGAATATCTCCACTAGACCTCCAAAGATAGCACAGAGCTTTAAGGTTTGTGCCAGAAAGAAAGAGCTCATTGCACTGTATATTGTCTGTCAGAAGTAAGAATCACTCACACTGACTCATAGAGAAATGAGCAGAAGGAGTGGGTGTCTAAGTGGGTGTTTAATTTGTCAGGACAAGTGGGGCTCTGAAAGCATCTTATCCTGGTTTCTCTTTAAAAAAAAAAAAAAAATTGCTTATCTTCAGTGCAAGGAAAAGGCAAGTCATCACGGGGAAAATGCAAAATTTTATTCTGCTAGGTCAAAATCTCCTGTTTATTTTCATTATTGTTATTTCTTTTCTAAAAGTAACATTTTCAATGCCAGAAAATGCTGTGGTGCCTAAAGTCTCTCTGGCAAAATAGATGTTACTCACATAGGAAAGCCTGAAATGAAGGAAATTACTTCTGATTGCTGAGCCCAAATCCCCCATCGTTCTTGAGAGCACCATATATAAACCTCAGTTTCTAACAACAAGCTCAGAATGTCCCATCATCCTCACTCAGTAAATTGTTCATCAGTGAAAGCTTTTCAAAGCTAATCCAGTACTCAGCATAAAGTGTTACCTGCAGACACTGAATTGGAGACAGCTCTCTACCTCCTGGCATTTCCACAGCAGTGGGAGCAGCACAGGATTATAAAACTGCTCTTGGACTTAGCACTGTGTGTGCACTCCCATGAATAAATTACAGCTGTGGAGATGGCCTGGGACCTCCTGCCTGCCAAACCAAATGGAAGGAAACAGACAGTAAAATGGGAGAAACCAGAAGCTAGTGAAGCAGATTGTGATTGTAATCTATCTGCGTGGACACTGGGTAATTTTAACATAGGGATGCAGTTGATACATTCTGATCAGATTTCTGCCTTAGTGAACTCATCTTTCAGAGCAGCATTGCTGGGTATCACAGGCCAGGAGTTCATGCTATGAGTGAGCAGAGACCATCTAATCTGCAGAACATTTTAGCAACTCAATTACAATGTAAGACATAATGTTGTAAAATGACTTCTCTGTCAGTGGAGAACATTGGGCTATTAAAAGCAGATCAAAAGACAGAAGTTGAAGAACAGCCTTTTGAACTACTCCACTGTCCTATCTTTTGAGATGTATTTCTTTATTGTCCTAAAATACTACAAACAGTAACAATTTATCTGTTCTCCATTGTAATCATGACATTACAATAATATCATGCCCACTTAATTTGCTCTTTAAGGATTTATTTTAGAAAGCTAATAATTGAAATAATGATGTATCGTGTAAGGGCAGATAATAACTTGAAAGAATACATTGAGGAAATCTCTACATTGCTAACTTCAGATTTAACACTTATTCTGGGCTGAACTGAGATATTCATGGAGAAGCTGACAGGAAATTATACATTTCCTAGACACCTGTCTAGAGTGTCTTTCACAAGAGAAGAGAGAGAGTCACAGCTTTCTGTTATGCTGCTGAGAGTAAATCAAGGTGACCCAACCTAAAAAGTGCAAGAACAGGATAAAGTGATTATAACTGACTGAAACTTGACTTCTAAACTAGTTTGGCTTTTACTTTGGTATTTAAAAATATATATTAAAAAAAAAAGAAAAAGAAAAAGAAAAAAAAAAATATTTGTTTAGAGAAAAATTTAAATATATTTTAGTTAGAGGTAACAATATTAATTTTTTTCTTTCAATCATGTCCATACTGCAGAAACTTCCAGTGACACTTGATTTTGCTGCACAGAAAACATGAAAATTCTGTCTCCAGCAGCCTACTAGATATTTATTTAGCAAGAGAATTGCTATTGAAGTGCAATTGAAGATACTAAGAAAAAAAACCATTTTTAAGACATTTATAATTTTCCAATAAAAATTTTATTTCTTACATGAAAACTATTTTATCCTAGATTTTCTGATCAGTTCCAACTCTTATTTCCAGGTAGCTCAATTCTTTCTGTATAATCTCATGGTCAGCACCACATGAGGCTGGATGAGAAAAAAAAATATATCTTCTGTATTGTTCCATAAAGCCACCTCAGGGTGCAAGTGACACCTGAACTTTGAGCACAAGACAAAGCTCCCTGAGGGCAGTTTGAGGAGTATTGTGCTTTCAGCCCATCTTTGAAGTGCTTTTCAGAAGTAGATAGGTTAAGAAATTATTTAAAGACACATCATTAAACATAATAAGAACCTTTTGTAACATTTTTCTGAGTATGCAATAACTTCTGGAAGGACTTACAACACCAATACATTGAGTTCAAAAGACTAAATTTTTGTTTTAACAGCAGAAAGCCTTGCTGGTTCTTTGCTTCACATCTATCAGTTCTTTTCTCATTCTAAGACATCTAGACATGTCTACAGCACCTCCACATTCAGTGATATTGAACACAAGGGGAAATTACAGCTGATCTTTGTTTTTTCAAGCAGATATTTTTTGCTATTTTCTCCTCCCCACTGTGGATGTCCCTCCCTACCATCACTTTTAATTTCACTGAGCTCTGGAAGTTCACAACAGTTCAAACTTCCTCTACATGTCTTCCCTTTGTCTTCCCCTGCTTCAAATCAGCTGACCTTGCTGCATCTTTGTAATTAATAAATGTGACTTGGAAAATAGTAGTAAGAGATCCTTGGAGAAATAGTAGTAAAAGATCCTGAGTCATTGCCCTAGCAGCAGGTTGTTGATGCCAGAGGTTTCTATTCACTCCCCAGGGAAAATTCCATACCAAATTTTTCTCTTTTAATATGCAGTTTTTATGAACACATTAAGTGCTTATTACACTGACTCTGAATTATGTTTCAATGGACCCACAAGTCCCAAAATCAGCCAGGTTTGCAGAGATGCAGCACAACCCAAAGGCCACAGTCTCTGCAGACAAATGAAGACATCCACTAATTTCACTTTCCATTTCAAACACAAAGAGGATCTTTCCAATTTCAAATGAGACTCTTCAGTCATTAAAAAATGTCTGACCAGAGAGGAAAAAAAAACCCAAAGTGTGTCCAGCCACAATGTATTTATTATTTTTCCTACCTTATTTATATCTCATGCTGTGGGACGTATGCAATAGGCTGAATCCTCATTTGTTCCTTGCATTCCTTCTCACATCTGAGAAGATGCAATGCATCATAAAAGGTTTCATTGTTGCAATGTTTTGTCATGGCATATGTAATCAGCACAGACCCCATTAAAGAGGCTTTGGAGGACGAGAAGTTTAAATATTTAATGTTTTTCTGCCTGTGATAAGTTTAATAATTAATGCTGCTTCTACCCTGGAAATGACAAATCACACAACAAGCATGCACAATAGAAGAAACAAACAGAACTAATGGAGAGGAAAACCTTACTTAGAAGGTAGTAGTTAAAAATGCCTGTAGCTTATCTCAGGATCCCAAAGTACTTTGCTCCTGACCCCAAGAGCAGTTCTGTCTACCTATTAAGCCACCTAATTTTGGGGGAATGCAGAAGAGAAGGGATAATTGCTGGTCTTTACCTTATACATGTGAGAAATAATACACAGGTGAGTTGAGCCTATCTTGGAGACTTCTGCACCCATAGGAGAGAAAAGGTAGACTAAAAGCTGTTGACCCTTCATGCTCTGCACATGGGAGCCAGCCCTTGAGTTATTACAGAAATTTGTTACCTGGCAGCTCAAGAGCAAGACTAGACCCATGCCTGGTCTAAACAGCACCATAGCTACTCCAGCACCAAGCAGGATCTACAAATACCAGTTCTTGACAGCCTCTGAGTAATTTGCTTTATAAGACACTACCACCAGCACATTTCTCTGGGTACATGCTCCTCCACATCCACTCCCACTGATGATCTGCAGGTATGTGCAGCCTTCAAACCCCACTGACTTGTAGCTAAAAGAAAATTCATCTCATGCACTGCTGTGCTGTAGTGCTGGACCACGCTTATGCAAATGCAACAGAATTAACACTGAAGGAAAGCACAAAGTGTAATTGTAATAAATCTTCTGTGATTCACTCAATTTAGACATGTTTTCAAATTATTAGCATTATAAGTCTGTCAGACAAAGAGGGTGAGCACTTTGATACAGACATTGCCACTATATCCTTCTTTCAGGGTAGAAACCATCTTCCCTAAACCCAGGTCTGAGATAATCACATTGTGGGAGAAATAGGTATATCTAGAAAGTGACTCATCTTACCTTTAGAGACCCCTAAAACAGGTCAGGTGACTCATTCCCACCTCCTGAAATTGAGAGCCCACTGTGTCTATTAAAGGCTGAGAAGTAGCACCCTGTAGATGTGTCAGTGGAGGCAGAGCACGGGCATCGCTGCTCAGTCCCTGTCAGGCTGCTGGAGCACTCCCTGACACCCTTCTGGCTCACACCTCCTTGTTGTCTCCTGGGAAATTCTCAAGCACAGGACCACACCCAGCAGCTAAAGTGGATGAAGCCACTCTGTTTTGGAGGTTATTGTAGTTCATAGAATGGTTTGGGTTGGAAGGGACATTAAAGATAATTTAGTTCCACTGCCCCTGCCATAGGCAGAGACACTTTCCACCAAACCAGACTGCTCAAAGCTGCATCCAACCTGACCTTGAACACCTCGAGGCATGGGACATCCAGGACATCCACAGCTTCTCTGGGCAAACTCTTCCACTGCCTCACCACCATTCAAGTAAAAAAACATTTTCCTTGCATCTAATCTAAACCTACCCTGCTTCAGTTTGAAGCAATTCCTCCTTGTCCTATCACTACCTGCCCTTATAGAAGGTCCCTCTCTGGCTTTCCTTTAGGCCCCTCTAGGTGCTGGAAGGTGTTATAGTTGAATATCTCAGGCGTGGTCAGGCTGCAGCTGGCATCAGTGTCAGAGAAAGGTACTGCCCTGGCACTGCTAGCTGGGAGAGGGGTATTGCCCTCAAGCAATGGGATCCAGGGGTTTTAACAAATTAACACTTTGCTACAAAGCAAGTGGTTTTATTTCATTCACTGTCTAGTCTTCTTGAATATCCTGTCTTAGAGTGGGCTTTGAGACTTTAGTATGAGGAGATAAATTAGGCTTCTGAGAGTAGACAACCTATCTTTGCTAAGCTCAGGTTAAAACTAGGTTAGAGTAAAGAAGCGTTCACACATACTCCTGGAAAACCAGGTCAGTCACATCAGTGACAGGCCACAGCCTTTTTAAACCATCTACATGCAGAAAAACAAAGATGTCACATTTTCTAAAGAACATGTCCCTTAATTTAATACCCTTCAAACTCCTATCCAAAGTTTTTGCTTTTTCTCTAATGGAGTAGAGTGTCTCTGCAGCATAACCACAGCCAAGGGATTCAGCTGAAACTCCCTGAAGCCTCTTCAGTGATGCAATGATTTGCCCTGAAAAGGTCACAGCATAGTGTTCACTCTGGCTTCTATACCCATTCAGACTTTTTTGACCTCAGGCAGCTAGTGCTGCTATAATTTGATTGTGCATCAGGGCTTTTTAGCTCAGCTGTAGGGTAGAACCCTAAAAGCTTGCTCTGAACAACAGAGGAAGAAACTCCAAGGGGAGACTCAATCTGAGGTCTCAAAGCCAGTGCAGTATCTTTAGTGAAGTCTTGCTGAAGTTGGGGTCTCACTTGGCTGCAGGGAGTTCCTTGGTGGTCACTGGCACACAAGGGTTCTTCAGTGCTCTGTTGCTTGACAGCAAGGTCTCCTGATAGACAGCACTTATTGCTGCTGCTGCTGCTGAGGTCAGTGCTGGCACCTTGATGAGGGACACCTCCAGGGTGAAGAACAGCCTCTTCTTCCTCGTCAGGGAGAAATGAGCAGGAGCCATCACTGATCTGACAGCTGTTTGCTACTGGGCCATCCCCATTTTGAGGTGGAGAAGAGCTACTGTGCTGCACTGGGGGAAGATATATCATGCACTCCTTCTCTGTGCAGAGATTTGCCAGCAGCTTGTTCTTTTGGTTTCTTGCTGTCATTCTCCGGAGAGCACAAACGAGATCAGCAAGGCTGAGCAGAAAGGACAGACTGCTGACCCCCCAGATGAAAATCATCATGATGGATTTCTCAGTGGGCCGGGAGATGTAACAGTCAACAGTGCTTGTGCAAGGTGAGTGGTAGCATGAAAAGCGGTCAGGAACAAAAAATCCAAAAAGAAAGTACTGCACAGCTGCAAAGGCAACCTCAAGTAGGGTCCTAATGAAAAGATGAATGGTATATGCCCCTGAAAAATTAAGGACACTTAGGTTGTCTGCACCACAGTCTACTCTAGTGACAACTGCACTTCTACAGAGCTCCTTCACATCTTTGGAGCTTGATAAACCCTTGTTCCTCTTGCACCCGTGCACCAGGCAGTGCATTCTTACAATGTACATAGCTGCCTTGTGCAAAACATAAATGCTGAATGCAGCATAGGGCAGCAGGATGGACAGGGTCTGAATGAGCCAGAACCTGAAGTGAGACACGGGAGAGAAGAAGTCATAGCAGACGTTGGAGCACCCTGGCTGCAGGGTGTTGCAGACAAAGCGCTCCTGCTCGTCCTGGTACAGGGGGTAGCCTGCCAACACCACCACTGCCATCCTCAGCAGAATTATTAACAGCAGCCAGATCTTCCCTACAAGAGAAGGAGAGGTAAGAAAGAGACTCAGATCCCGAGAAGGAAGGCAGGTCATGCAGTGATGCTCTTTCTGTACACAAAGCATTTGAAGAAATAGTCTCCCCTCTTATTAGCTACTTTTTTTTTTTTGACTGGGACCAAAAATCCAGTGAAAATGTGTAGCTGACATACTCCATAAACTTCATCTAGAGTCAACAATGTAGGAGTTACACATGCAATAAGCCATGCCAACAGAAATCTAATGAAAACTCTCTGATAAAAAGGGATCAAAACTGACTAAACAATCCATTTCACTCACAGTTTTTCCCTGTTGTTGGGTTCCTGCACCTGACCTTTGTCCTATTTCAACAACACAGGTGACACAGTATTAGACTCATCTAGACAGAAAAGATTGCTCCATGACATAGTATTTGTTCTTGGTCTTGGCCATGACATTGCATGTAAAGTTTATTTTGGCCAACAAAATCTCTCTGTTGTGTCTAGAATAGTATTTACTAGCAAGTTATTAATTAATTATTTTTATTATTAGCAAACTTATGCAAAGTGTTCTACAAACATACATTTGTGCAAATGTGCACCCCAGACATTTCTCTCTGTTGCTTCTTTGCTTGCCCCATCTTGGCCATGATTTCCGACCTTCGTTCACCTTGGTGAGCAGCTTTTCTCCACTCAGACCTAAAGTTCCCTTCTATCAAACCACTCTATGATTCTATAAAAATATAAAACCTTTTCCTGGGCAGGATAGGAAGGCTCAAAGATATACCATTCTGTTGTCAAAAGTTAAAAATACATTCTGCACAAACACATATTCAACATCTGAAGTTCAGTTTAGCATCTGAATTTCTCATGTTTCCTTCTGAATCCCATCACCAATTCCCTATATAGTTTTGAAAAAGTAGTTTAATAAGCCCATACAAGAAAAGAGGAAAAAAACTGCTTGAAAACAAAAAGAGGGGGGAAAAAACCAACATAAAAGAATTATAAGATTAGTTCTGTTTTACAGAATTGTTAAGACACGAATTGTAAACACAGGCAGAGAAACAGCAAGACTCAGTGACTAAAGATGTATATTATACAGAATTAATGGCTGAGAAATCTACTGAAAAGCTCCAGTCATTAATAGTGAATACACATCTCACATGCACATAAGGTTTTGTGTGCAAACCGTGAAATAGCACCAATACACACTATAAAGGCTTTTAAAAAAAACATATCACAAAACATTTTTCTATAAACTACACAACTATTTATGGGTGTTGCCTTGGAGAATTTTCTTCTGTATTTCCCATAAAGCTATTTCCCAGTAGTTGGTGTGAATTTAAATATTCAAATATTTCCACAACATTGTGTGATACCTGTTATTGTACTGAACATACAGTTCAAGTGCCCTCTAAAAAGTGTTTGTGGCCAGTAGACTGATTATGGGCTAGAACAGTAAAACTGCACTCTGAATATCTAAAAAAACGTGAAGAATATCTAAGGTTCATGAGAGAAACTGCTTCATACATCATCAGAGAAACTGCTGCTCCTGGCAAAATAATATATTATCCAACCCTAAATAAATTGAGGCCTTTCCATTTTATCTTTAATCATCTGAGTTGTAGTGGTGGTTTTGCTGTGTTTCCAGCTTCCTGTGTTTGCTGGCAGGCTGTACTGTTACTCACTTTTTGACACAGTGTGGTTCAATAGGAAACACCAGCTCTACAGAATCCGTCATCTTTAGCAAACCATGTTTCATCCTTTGGTATCATTTTTTTCCCTGCGAGGACCTCAAAGTGTTTGAGGCTCATTAGTTAATTAGGCTCAAAATACTACATGCTATCTCACTATCAATTTTTAATTTGAACATGTACAATAGGGAGTACTGCTTAAGAAAAATCAATGGCTCCTTAGGAAGCAGTTTAGTATGACATACATTTGAGAGATAACCCCTCCATGCATCCCTGTCCCCAAAGACCCAATCTTGATTTAACACACAAGAACAAGCCTCTCCAGCAACCCTGCTGGGGCTCAGCTGGATGCTCCCTGCAGTGCACAGCATAAACTACAGCAACTGCTGCAGGCAAAGAGTCTTTAAAGAGCCCTTGAAAGTTTTTCTCTGGCTCACACTTTTTTCAAAGTAGCCCATGAAAGAGGAACAGAATCTTATTTACATTACATGGGTGAAAAATAAACCACAAACAGTTTGCTAAGGAAAAGACAATGGCATTTTGCTTTGGTTTGTTATTTTTTTTTTTTAATGCATATGATTCTTATTTGTTTATAAAGAATGAAAAGCAATAATTAACCACAACGGTAGTAACCACAAACTTCTTCCTGTAAAAGAGAATTAGTCTTCTGTCTTCTTCTTTAACTTTTAAAATTTGTTACTAAAGCTATTGCATACATTCTACCATTCACTTTATGTGGTATAAGTTCAGCATTACTTTTGTGTGTTTTTACCATGATCCCTTCTTCCAGCTGAGAGGAAGCCCTGTCATCAAGAAGACCCAAATTTGAAAACCTTGCCAGAATATTTTATGCAATGTTCAGGAAAAATCTATCAAAGAGAAAGACATAATCTGTTTAACAAGAAAATAAATACATTAACCTCTTCTATCAGGAATCAAGGAAACAACTTACTGTACAGATTACAGAACCACTGCCTGAAATTAAAGTTGATTATCAGTGGGGCACTTGGGTGGCTTCAGGATATGAAGCATCAAAAGAAAGATGAGAGCTCTTTTAGAGTACTTACCTACAATAGTCACATTATAGTTGAGTGTGACTATCAAAAATCCCAGTGAGTCCCAGTGCTCCATGTTTGAGCAGGCTCAAACCACTTCCAGCTCCTGGTGTCCTAACAGTTTTGTCATTTCCAAATGAGATTAGACCTAGACAGGGAGGAAAGGGGATAAAAAAGGGGAAGAAAAAATAAAAAATGAAGGAATTTTTACTGAGGGTCAAGGACAGAAATCAGGAACTCAGCCAAAAAATGTGATGAAGAATTATTTTGATGATTTGAACAGGACTGTTAGTTTTGAATGTTGTTCTTCTTCAGGCTTTAACATGTTGTCTTACAAAAGCTCTAGCTTGTCAGATCCAATTGCTCCTACCTCTGTGTGGATCCTCTGTCCAGGCAACTGCAAGTGGACAAGCAACAACAGGAGTGATCTCTGCCATTGTAGACTATTCTTACCCTCCCAGGGCATACCAGCCTCCTGGCATTGCTGAGATACTTCAGTGGTGAAAGACAGGGAGAGAGGAAAAAATAGCACAGACCAGGAAATAACAGAGACCTCCCTGTCTCCCCACAAAAATTGCAGATGAATTAGAGAAGGAAAGGGGATAGAAAAGGATGAGCATCTCTGTGTTTGAAAGGCAACTTCAGTTCAGGTCACTGGAAGCTATTCCATTGAAATTTCCCAAAACCACTTGGTCTCTAAATCAAAACCTCCTTGACAGAACACCATGGCCCTGTCAATCACAACCACACCAAACTCTCCTCTGTGTGCTGAGCCAGCCAGCAGGCTGAGCCTCCCTGCAGGCAAGATGAAAAACAGGGGAAGCTTTAAAAAATAAAAATCCTAAGGGTGGGGCTGGTTTTCAAGATGCCACAAGTCACTAATTTTTAATTTATATCAGCTCTTTTGGCTGAAACTGCTTGGTACTTCACTCAAACTGCTTGGAGATCACTCAAATGATCTTAAGGGTGATTGACCATCGTTCTCACACCCAGCAGCCTCTCAGCAGTGGTGGAGGGAGCTCCCACTTGGAGCAGAATGCCCGTGGGCTCAGCAAGATGCAATTGCACAGCATGTCCTGGACTCTGTGCCACTGTGCTGTAGTCCAGGAAAAAGCAGGGGTGAAATTAAGACTCTCAGCTTTTCATTCCTTGCCTCACTTTTCACCCAGGTTATCTTGGGGAAAATAATCTACCACCATCTTCCATCCACTGTTCCACCAGTTTTGGGATGTTGCTCTGTTCTTTTTAACCTGGGCTGTGGTAAGGATGAACATACTGTGAAAACTTGCTCAGGAAATAGTAACAATCCCTACAGAAACAGTTGAAGAAGGAGTCTATGTATGATCTAGCAAGGGAAAAAAGTGATTTCCTGACACCTGTGGGGTGGCAACAGCCCAGGCACAGGCTGGGCACTGCAGCCCTGCTTGTGTGCTTCCACCCATGACTGCTCTGGGGGAGCAAGGGGAGCTCAGAGGGAGCTGTATGGAGATACTCCATGACTTTGGGGAACTGCAGCTGGGCTGAGCTTTATGATTGAGCACATCTTACCTGGGTAAAAGGAAAAACTAACAGTTTCATAAGGTAAAATATTCCTGCACAAAGACTTTCTCCCCAGCTCTCTGCTCACAGGCTTTGCAATGCCTTGGCAAAACACACTGAGGATCCTCTCTGTAGTTAACACCGTCCTAAGAAAACCCTAAAAGGGGGGTTTGAAAAGATGGCCCTTCAAAACCCTTTATGTGTTATCTGTGTAAAAAGATTTTTAACTGCAGTAGTAAATACCGAAATTTTATTGGTTTCAGAATTGATTTATGTAAAATATTTGCCAAACTGCCATTTCTTCTGTTACTAATATTTAGTTATGGTTTGTATTGATGGCTTTAGATTCATGTACTTACACACACACACATTTTCTTTCTCCAACCAGAGATGTGTGTGTGTGAGAAGTAAGGGGAGGAAGGAAAGCTGAAGAAAGTCAATAGAGAAAAGATGCAAATGGCCAAGATATGAATTGTGCTGAGATATAAAGGTATTCCTGGTTAAACACCCTTTGTCAAAAATAAAGTCAGGAATGCCAAGATGGTGGCAGGATATGAATGCTCAGCAGCTGCATCCACACAATAGGCTATAAATTCTCTCTGTCAATATTGTTAGTTAAAATATCCTTGCTTGTAGTTGCTGTGAGACCTCTACCATTTGTGGAAGAGGGATAACAGCTAGGAATTTAAGCCCCCAGATTGTTGCCTGAGGAACTATACCAGGCAACAACATCTGATCCCACAGCATGGATGCACTGAGATAGGATGGCCCATTTTTTCTAAAAGAAAGCAGGCACCCTCCAGAGTCACAGTGCAGCTTAGCTTAGGTCACAGAGCTTGAATTACACTTTAGCTTTTTCAGACAACTTCAGCTTTTTTTAATTTTAGCCTTTCTACACAGCTCATATCTCACTTGAATCCAGTGCTTCTCCTTTCTGTGGTGTGTCATCAGTTCACACTGGGCTCCATTCTCTGTGGTTGTTGTAAAATGTTTGGTCTCCACAGAACCATAGGCTTTAGTTTCCTCACCCCTTGGCTCAGCACTATCTTTCAGGCCAAGGTTCTCATTCATCTTAGCTGAAGATATTCACCACACAGTCCCCCTAATTTATTATTTATCTTTAGCTGTTCCCTGTGTTCCCTGTTGGCCCATAAGGACTATAAAGAAATAGGGAGAGCATATTACAGACATGGGTGTGGCAGCACAGGACCCCAGCTCTGCAGTGCCACCAGTGGGTTTGGCACCATTTCCCACACCAGAGGATGGGCACGTGGTGCACAGCCCCAGCACTCCATGCACTCCAGATCAAGAATCCCACAAACAACCTAAAAAACTCTCAAATCTGTGAACTTGAACTGCATTCTAGTTAAAAAGAGGCAGGTAGAAAAAACTGACACGATATGGGTAAAGTTAAACTTGGAAACCCAGCAGTACCTCAACACATCTCATTTTAGGAAGGGCCCTAAAAGCCACTGGAAAGCTTTCAGAGACAAACAATGAACCATAAGAAGACACAATTTAATCTATTTTAAAATTTACAACTGATGACCACATTTATGACCCCTTATCATAGGTCTAGGGCTTGATCCTGCAAAAATACACAGATTCCATCACTGTGAGAGACCCACTGAAACATTTTGAATGACTGGAACTGCATCTCACTGCAGTGTGGACCTGTGCCACGTCCCCAGGCTTAGACCTGGGTTACTTAACAGAGCAAAGACACTTCAGCTAATCCTTGGCTCAGAATGACATCCAGAGGTAAGACAGAGTTAGCTTGAAGCCACTTCAGGATCAAATCTGTCACCTGAACGGTGCCACAATCTACATCACACATCAAAAAAGCCCCCAGAAAATAAAGGCATCCCTCCAGTGCAGCAAATCCCAAACCCATCTGTCTTACCCAGTCAAGACCTACACTAATGACACCAAAGTCAAGTGAGAGTTACTAAGGGAGACTGCACCCCCTACACTGCACCTGGCAATGAAGGAACATCCCTCCACCAATTTAATTAATGTTAAGGCAAAATAGGTCAGCACAGCAGCTTCCCTAATAGACAAAGAGATCTGGCATTTTAGTCCAGGTCCTTTGGTATATCAAAATTTAAGAAAGAAAGAACCACAGATGCATATTTTAAAGTCTAAGTTAAAAATCTACTTAGAATTTTTCTAGTTAGTAAAAATTGTGTGTTAGTGATGAATCTTGCAGTAAATCTAGCTTTTCTGAGGGTGATTTGTGAATGGGGGGAGGGGGGGAATCTATTTGGAAAGGACAGTAAACATTAAAAGGCAATTTATCTTGATGGCCTCATTTTAAAATTTGTGAAATACGGCAGAAGAGAGAGAAAAAGAAACAAGCTAGCCATGAAGGACAACAGCAAATTAGCAGGAAAAGCTGTCTAGAACAAATGCCCTTTTTAAGACTTATGAGCGACACACACAAACACGTATGTAAATCTTCACAGCACTCACACAGCCAAGGAGGCAGCACAGCATGGGAAGCCCTTTGCTTCACACAGGCACACTTTGCACTCCCTGGCACCTCTCCAGCTGCCACTTGGGTGTTGCTGCTGCTGTCTGAAAGGAGCCTGTGCCCAGAACAGCCACCACAGCTACCCAGACACGGAGAAGGCAAGGCAATCACAGCTCCAGCTTTTGGGCTACAGAGCCTGCACACACACTGAGGTGGGGGAGCAGTGAATGTTTTCCATCATGAACTATTCTGTGGGGAGCTTAAACAGTGTGCTCCTGTTCCCCACTGCTCAGCCTCGAACTCATCAGTCCCCAGAAGCAGCAGAGTTGAGAGCAAGGAAAGGAAACTTCCAACAAATGCTCCTCCCTCTTCCCCGTCTCTTCCTGCTGTCCATCCCCAGGGAGGAGCTGCATGCACACATGCTCAAATGTACATAAATGGCAATGCATGTGTGTCCAAAACTGCCCAGAAGGACACCCAGAGCAGTGAAGTTCAGCTCATTTTTAACTGCTCATGTTGATTGGACTGGACCTTGCTGACTCCCACACCAGCTCTGTCCTCTGGGACGCCTCAGCCTGGTGCCTCAGAGCCTCACACGTGCTGTGTTGTCTCACTGTTCCTCTACTAATTTAGTAAACCTAAAAAAAGACTGTGTTCTGCTGCATGCTCTTCAGGATTTAGACCATTCTCCCACATTGTCTCAAGCAGAGTCCCTTATTCTAGTGTTTGAATATTCAGAAGTCCTGTTTCTAAAGGGAACCTGCTTCTAAGAGGATGACAAATGGAAAAAGCAGCTCTTCTTCAGACTTTGGTTCAGAAACTTCACAGCTACTCAACCAAGAATTTTGAACACTTCAAGATAGATAGGAAGGAAAATTAAGTAATGGAAAATATATTCTCATTCAGGAGCTCAGGGCCAATTTCTGCAAAAGTATTTAATTTACTAAGTAATAAAAGTACAAAGTGAGTCCACTGGATTTTCAAAAGCACATTATTAGTATCTGCTTAACTCCCACTGAAATTGATAGCTACATGAGCACATGACATTATTACTGAAATTGGCTCTGCTGTAACACAAAAAGGAAAATCTTCTATAAGAGGGATTCCAGCTCTTTTTAAAATTTTGCCCTAAACATTTAACACTGAGTTTTACAGTTACCTTTCTTTACAGTACCAAATACAAAACTGAAGGTTTGGAATGTTTAAGGATCCTGTATTAGATGATGAAGCAGGTGATTTCATGTTTTATATAGTGCCCAACATCCAGTACTAAGGAGTTCTTCCCTCAAGCAGGTCCACACCTAGCAAGGGTCAGGCAGGCAAAAGCATAGTGAGCTGATACCATGGAAATTGCTTAAATAAGGAAAAGGCCTTAGATAATTGGAAGACAGATTTCATAATAAACAGAAGATGGCAAGAAAATCTTTGGGTTATAATGTTTTAAATTTAATACTTTGTTTCTAAGTGTGAATATTGCTAGAGCTGTGGAGGGCAAATATGCCTGTTTGCACCATGCACAACAAAAGAGGTTACTGTGCTGGTTCTGGATTTCAGTAAATAAATCTGTCATCTTAGATTTAACATACAGGCAGCCACTGTGGCTTTAAAATAAGAGTTCTTTACACCTTCTTGTATTTCATGGCTGATCATTTTAAGAAACAAACCCTTTACTGTTGTCTCTGTTACTGAACACAGACACTGCTTTTTCTTTCACCATGGACAGATGCACTGTAACTACGTGGTCATTAAACCAAGCACAGGGGAAAAGGCTAAATGAAAAAGGGAAGCTGAAAAGAGAAAAGGGATTTTCCCCCCTCTAATTCACATACAACTTAAACTTCAGGAACCACTGCAGGCAGTACCAACTATGGATTTCTTCTAACACGTGAAGAAATGTCATTTTCAAGTCAAATTCATTCCTATGCAGAAGTCAAAAGTACACTGTATTAAATATCATCTTTGTCTTGAAAATATGGCTTTAAATAAATAAAAGTTGTATCCTGTGCACAATAAAATCCTTATCCAGAAGAGTACTTCTGTCTAAAAAGAATGTGTACATCTATCATCCTGCTTCATAATGAGAAAATTTGATCTTCAGCTGTGTTTAATGAACAATGAAGGGAAAAATCTAATATTCCTCATAGTTACTACTCATGGCTTACTAGACAAAAGAATTATTAGATTTCTTGCATCGATATCAGAATGTACAACTTATGTACGTACTTCTGGCCATTTAAAGGACAACACAAAACTGAGTTTTTGCACCTCACCTTTATGAAATGCACATCACCTTATGGTTTTATGAGGTTTGTTTTGAGCTTAAATTATGATCTGCTAATAGTCTGTATGTTTAAGTCTAGTGTGGCCTTGTAAAAAGTCATTTAAACAAAATTCAGATAGGTCAATCTCTACAACATTAGGAAAAACTACCCCAAATTTTTATTTCAGGATTTGAATTTGCCCTCAGCCCCAGACCTTTGCTTTACAATACAGTCCCACCATCCCATTTGCCTATAGTTTCCATAGTTTCTGCTTTGTTTTCCAAGAGCCATTTTTAATAATCATTGCTAATGAACTCAACACATACTGGGCAGTACACAAGGAATTCCCTCATTAAATTACAATAGCATTCACATTCTATGTATTCTATCAACCAGGATTTTTTGTTTTAAAGAGAAAAGCTTCATAAAAGTCAGCTCGATGGCTCAGTCCTTAGTAAAATTGATAGGAGTTCAATACTCAACTGTCATTCATTCCTTTGAAAATTTTTACCACAACATCAAAAGGGTAACAAGACCCTGAAGGATTTATTTTATTTTGAAGGATTTTATTTCTCCAGTGTTTTAGAGAGCAAAGGAAAACAGTCAGGAATGATCAAGAGTGGATTTCCCCACAGGACCCATCCCCAGGGCAGGCTGGGAACACACAGCACTGCTCCCTACCTTGGAGCAGCTCCCAGTGTTGTCCAGAGGCAAGGAAATCTCACACAATGGATAAATGCATTGGCAAGCATCCTAGGGGGGTCAAAGCAGAGAGCAGGAAGATTCTGCTAGGAGGCCAGACACAGCAGGAATGGGGAAGTGTCACAGCACAGCCCACAGCACACGTCCCAGTCAAGATGGCCACGACACACAGAGTATCACCACCCAACTTCAGAGAGCTCCAACCCATACAGAGTGACACCACACCACTCCAGAAGGCTGCAAGCATCTGCCCCTCTTGTTCTTTAGCCCAACCTTTTATACCCTCATGTTCATGCACTGCCCCTGTGTGCCCTCTGTTCCCCTTGGCTGGTCAGCACAGCTGGGCACTCCATGGCTCATTGCTGTCAGTGCTGCTCACCAGCTTTGCACAGCTGTGCCCATTGGGATGAGGCTCAGCCACAGCCCCAGCTCCAATTACCACAACCTGGGTAAAGAGAGGGGAGAACACCAATTTAGGTCCTGTTTGTTTTTAAATGATAGTCTGTCAGTCTGTTTTCCACGATGGAGCAGGGATTACTGATTATGCCCCATTTACTTACCCATCCCTTGCATGGCAATTCACCCTCTCAGTTTACCGTGCCCAGCACAAACACAGAATAAACTACCTCCCATTTCTACACTTGCTCTTCTTAAGCTTTTTTCCAAACATGATTCCTCCCCACAACTGAGAAATATCTCCAGCCAACCACCTTTGCCTCAACAAAACCTTTCAGACCACCTGGGCAAAGTAATTTTGTCACTCCAAGATACTGAATAGCTTCCACTGAAAATTCTTTCAGGACCAGTAACAGAAATGAAATTTTATTACTACAGCAAGGCACAAACATAGCACAAAAAGACAAAACAGGACCATTAGCTCAATCTTTCTGCCTCCTCTGCATTATGACAGATACTTTGCCATTTCAATCTAATCTATAAAATTGCTACCAATTACTGTGTTCCTGACACTATTAAAATTGTATCAGTTCTTTTAACTGGTGTAGTGGGCTGAGTGCTGGCAAACCCAGGACAACTGGCCACAGATATTTATGGATATATTCCCTTGTGACCTGTATTGTGCCTCCTAACTGCTGTTACTATTTCAGTTTCTTCTCTTTTTTCCCCCCACATTTTTTACATTTTGCTGCTCTCTTTTGACGGCCTTCACTTCCCTTCCTGGGGAAAAAAATATTTATGCCATCCAAAAACTCTTAGGAAACACCTCAAAAAGCAGTTGTTTAAGTACATTAAGCCACAAAATTTGCCAATGATGTTTTAATTTCTGGGGAATTAAGCCAATAAATCACCAAAGAGAATCATGGTATATATCTGCATTCCTGAATAAACTGTATTCCTTTATGTACATTACAAAAGAAGCTATGTTGTATTTATGTATATATAATATGACCTTTTTTTAAATTGCCACATTCATTTATATGCAAAAATATAGACTTTAGAAGATCTTATATCTTTGAAATTTAGTATGAGTGCTTCAGGACATGCTTAAAATGCATTCCCCCACGGTAATAATGTGGTTTCTCACATAGAAAGAATCAGCAGGACTAAGTTTTTCACTTTAATGTTACAGCTACTCGTGTATGGACTAATTCTCCCTTTAGAGGCTTGTGGCAGAATCCCCCAGACCCCTGTTTCTGATCTGCAGGAATTCCTGTCCCAGGTTGTGATGCTCAGATAGGCAAAAGCAATTTTCAGTTCAAATAATGTGGTCCCCTACTGTTCCTTCCTGTCTCCAGCAATTGTATGATTCATCCCTCAGGTTTAGAGGTTTCAACTCTTCTAATGTTGATAAAGTAACCCAAAGTCCCTCATGTGAGCTCAGTGTTTCAGTTGAGCTCTGCCTCTGCTCTTAGGGCAGGTGTTGGTACCCAAGTGTAAACAAGGAGGTTTCCATCTCACCTGGCCACTGATTTAATGCACAAACCTCACTAAAGGGACTGCTGAAGAATGTGCAGATAAACCAACAAAACCAGGCTGGAAGGGACCCTGAGCACCCTGGGCTAGTGGAAGGTGTCCCTGCCATGGCAGGGGGGTTGGAGCTAGGTGATCTTTGAGGCTCCCTTCTGACCCAAACCATTCTATGATGGCTACCAATTATCTGTGCAATCTAACACTAAGAGAGGCATTGCTGCTCATGCAAGTATCACATATTGGAGCAGGAAGGAGGCCAGCCAGGAGTGTTTGAAACTGCCAGGAGCTCTGCCAGCAGGCAGATCCCAGACACCAGCACAGCCCACAGGGACAGGTACAGCACAGGGGGAGGCCAGGAAGATGCAGAGACTGATGCATGAGATCCATGCAGGGAAAAACAGCTGCAAATCTGTGTTAGATGAGAGATGCACTGGGGCTGCCCAGTCATACTGACCCAATTTCACTTAACTGTGTCCCATACACATACATTTGATAACACAAATCAGTGCAGACCCACAGAATTCAGTCATTTCAATGCCCAGAGTGGGAGCTCAGGCTTGAGGCTGCAAGGATGAGGGTAAGGAACTTGTGGGGTGGGAAGCCTGAGTTCCTCACCTACCTCCTCAGTATGGTGCTGACTCAGCTCAAGGGCACTTTTCCACTGGCCTAAGAGATCCTCTTCCCCCACCCTCCTGTGTCACCCACCATTTTATATTGCATTTCAGTCTGAATTTCCCTGGAAATGCACCTCAGGTCTTAAAAGGTTGATGGGGTTGGGGATTTCTGTTCAAATCCTGAGAAATCCTAAATTCAGGAGAACACAGGACATTCAGCAACAGATGCTGAAGCTGTTTCTAGGGTCACTTTATTAGGAAGAAAAGCTGAGGGAGATAAGATACCAGAGTCTGCTCTAATTTTTTTCCTCCAATTGTTAGAAATCAAAGCTACAGCTTTCTTTTGTTCTTTGCACCCCCAATCTTCTGAAGCTCTCAGTTTATACTGAAAGTATTAGAAATATGCACAATTTCTTACAAATACTGGAAAAAGGTTAAAAGTTCATTGTTCATGTGACAGGATGAAGTGGACAGGGCAAAAACCTGCAATCTTGTATCACTGGATTTAGCTATTCTTAGTAAGTCAAAGATAAATGCATTCCTCAGGGGGCAAACAACAGGTTCAAATGACATTTTAAATAATTGCTTTTTCTATTAGCAACTGCCATAGAAATTCCTTATCTAATGCAATTAAAACCAAAAATAAATGCTCACATGCATACACGTACTGAGTTGTCACAGAAAAGCTCAAGTCTGAAATTATGAAAAAAAATCTGAAATAGAAAAACTAAGATAATGATTTCTTATATATTTTGGAGAAAGCTTAAAACTGATTGCTTGCCCTGGTTCCTTTTTCTAAGAGAAAATTATTTTAGAAAAGGTTAAGGAATCAGATGGGAATCAGATGTCTGAGCACACAATTTCAGCTAACACATGGTTCAGCTATGTGCACACTTTAAGGGGCAGAACAACTTTGTTCTGCCACATGCCAGCAAAACAGAGCAGAACAAAAAAAGCCTTTCTGATGTACCACAATGACAGGCCAGCACAGAAAAGCAACAATTTCATAGTCTAGATTTCTCACAGGTCAGAAACACCGACAGTGTTCTCACTGAGATTCATGGCTAAATGGGGAAGCAGAAGAATCAGGCCAGTCCTTCGATCACTGAAGCTCAGTGTCAGGGTGACATGACCACAGTTTCTCTAGATGAAGTCAGTACTGTCACTGTATGCTTTGAAGGATTTATTTCTGTTCAGCTGAAGGAACCATTGATCCAAAGCCTTGAATCAGGCAGATCTGGAAGATCACCTCACCCAACAGCATTCAAAATTATCAAGATACACCCAACTATTTTCCTAGGTTACAAGAATCATTCCTCCAGTTTCTCAGAGGACAGATTTAGAATAGATGCCCTATAAAACACTGGCAGAGAACACATTCAGACTGTGGATTTGTTCCTGTGGCAGAGTGTAAGGTACATACCTGTTGGCAGGAATAAGTTAAATATTTAATGTTACAAATGCTGGTGATGATTTACACATTTAAACCATTCTTACTTTTGTACAAAGCAATGATGTAAGTTGGAAGATAATTTTCCATTTCTGTTCAAAACTCTGCTGTGCAAAACTACTGTAATTACAAAGGACTTGGGGTTGGGTTGTTATTACCAGGGGATGGGGGTGGGAGGTTGTTCTCCACAATTCTTCTCACCTTCCCAACCTGTGACTTCAGAAGTGGGACTGACATGTACTGAGAGTTGTCACAAGCAGGAGACTCTCATTACTTAATGCCCAAACTGATGAAGCCCACAGCAGCATCAGGTTACCCCCTGCAGCTTTTGTTCTTAACAGGAACTCTTATTACTTTTTTAAACTTTTTTTGGTAAAGTCTACCTTCAAGTATTATTGACTATATTCTAATAATTAACAGTGTGTACTAAGCTCTTGCCTACACTGGAAGGCCACAAAAGGAAATGGATGTTATTATGGAAGTAAGGTGACCACCAATACTTTCCAAACACTAAAATCGTGTACCAACATCAAGCTAGTTCTGCCATCCTAATGCTTGATGTTCAAGATTATTTGGTGTATGTATGTACTTAATGCTCTTCTGTACCATTTTCCTCAGTACAGCCTGGTCTTCCTCCTCTCCAGATCAATGAAAAACACTCTGCATATCCTGTTCCATTGAATAATCCCTTAAACGCTTTGCCCAAGAGATTTAACACCATCACACTTCTCAAAGTATCATCAATGCCTTTTGATACTGACAGCATTGAAAGTACAAATACATTTCTCCATCTTTATTTCCTGGATTATTTTTAAAATACACACACTTAATTGTGCCTCATAGCCCTTCTAGCCCACCAATCCCCATCTTTTTGGCCTCTCCTTTTTCTACAGCAGAATGCTTTGCTTCCCTGAAATACATGAAAGAGAAGTATGTGGCCACAGGATGATCTGTATTGTTTAAATATAAGACAGAAAGGGTATCATAGCTGCCAGTTCCCGAGATACTGTTTCCATGGAGAATAATTTATATTAACATCTAAAGCACAGGGGCATGAAAACCCAGAGCAGTGAAGCAAGGAAACCTACAGCTAAGAGAAGAATTAGCTCTACACTTAAGTCTGCTGTGGAATCTCTTACATGAAGGTGATGTCTTACTCTGCCTGTTTAGAGAAGCCCTCATGTCACATGAGTAAGTCTTCATCTGCTTTTTGAGGATTCACTTCACTGCCAGCGAATTCAAAGGGTTGGCAGTGCTAGTTCCAGAGATTTTCCAGCTTCAAAGTTTTATTGCATTAGTTACCACAGCACCCCAGTCTATATGTCAGAGATGCAAGGAAAAAAGGTCTGAAACTATATCAGGTACATTAAGTAAATTATCTAAGTACATTGGGAAATTGTATTTTACAAAATACAATTTCTGACATTTTGTTGTTATTTGCTGTTCTCCATCTGTAGTGACCATTGACATCTTGAGCTTTACAAACTCCTAATAGAGGTTCTGGACAACTCATGGGTATACAGCCACATTTCACCACACTAAGAGGCTTGCTTAGCATATCTTCACCAAACAATATCTCCAGGTGTAACAGCTGAAAGCCTCTGCTGATAATACTGAAACACATTACACATGGTGTAATTACACATTCATGGTGTAAAGGGCATGAAACAACAATTACTTTTTCACACCAAATTCAACAACTATTTTTTCACACCAAATTGCATCAGGCCAACTGTTCTAGAAGGAAAACAAGAAGTACAATCTCTTTGTCCTGCTCTGTCACCTGCCTTCCTTCAATTTGCCATCCTGTTGCTTCTTTCTTCAGTGGGAAGAGCATAGTGATCCAGACCAGGCAAGAAATAAACTCAAGCCTGGCTTTCTTGGCTATAATAATAGAAAAGCTTGATTAGGAAGGGGCCTTAAAGACAATTTACTTCAAATTCTCCTGTCATGAACCCTTCCAGGGCTGGGGCATCTCCAGCTTGTCTTGGCAACCTGTTCCAGTGCCACAATGCCCCCAATGCATTCAGTCATTTTCAAGCTGTGGTTCTGCAACTCACAAAGTTACTTTTTGTGGATTCTCCTAAGATCCAGAAAAGCAGGTTCACACACACTATGAAACAATCCTTTTCAACATCATAATCTACGTCTGCTATCACTATTGTTTTCCTTATAAGCAGCAGCTTTTCTTCTGAATGTTTTTTCCCTTTTTAAAGCATTTCACAGAACAGTGGTTGCTGTTAAGGTAACAGTGGTCACCTTCAGTTCATGCAGCTCAGTCTCACCAGTTCTGTGGTTTCCTCAAGATGGAGTTCAATTGATGAGAAGAAAGACAAAAACAGCAGAAAGACACTGACTGCAATTTGGGTGCAGTGCATTTCCACGTACATCTAGGTAAACTCACACAGGTATGTTTGTGTTTATAGTTGAGTTGATTTCTCAGAACCCATTAGAGACACTAAGTGGGAACTTCACTGCAGAGTAGGCAAATGTTGTCAACAACTGCCAATTCAAGTAAAAAAAGTTCTGATTACAGAAGAATGTGTTTTACACAGAAGTGAGGAAAGTAGTAAAAGCTAGGCTGAGTGGATTCTTCATGAAGACCAAGAAGAAACAGAGAGCAACATGAGCCTGCAGTGGATGTGCAGCACCTCAATTAGGAGTTTAAATATGTCACTGGGAAATGATATGCTCATTACCAACTAAGGACAACTGTAAATAATTTGTTGCTTCAGGTGTTAAGATTTTGGGGTTTTTTTCCTCTTCTTTCAGTTCTTCTCTCCCACATACTGCTATTTTTATATATAGCCAACACTACCAGATGTCATTTTGTCATCTCCCACCACATTTGCTTTTTTCTAATGAGGTTTTTGTTACTTCTAGTCTTTATATTACAGCCAAGGTTTCTGGCATTAGGAGAGCTGGAGAGAAAGGTGTTAAAACACAAAGTCTTAGTTCAGACTCCACAAATGTAAACAGGAATTATGCAATATATGCTAATTTCTCTTCCTCTCAGAAAAATATCAAAATCCTTAACAAAACAAAACCATTACCCTGCTATAGGATAGAATTATGTATATTTTTAGCAATAGAAAACATGCATAATTTGAAGAGCTGACTGGGTTTGTGGAAGGTGGAAAAAGGTGATTTGACCGTTTTGTTTTTGCACTTCATCCCATGACTCCAGTGCTCTCAGTCCCACATGAGAATGTCTGTCAGAATGATATATGTCACTGACAAACCATGAAATACAAACAGCAAATCAAATATAAAGAGGTGTGCAGGTGGAAAGAGGAATTATAGCAACAACTCTGGGCTGCATATGGATGAATGATTAAAACTCTTACAAGATGCCTTTTTCAAATATTGATCCAACTACCAACACATAAATGACCAAACAAGTGGCCCACTGGCTCAACATATAAAAATAATTCATTAAGACAATGATACTTGAAGGGACAGGTTTATTGTATCTCCTACACCTTTTCAGTTCTGAGCCGGTGACCAAAGCAATAATGAAAACCTTAATCCAGAAAACATTTACAGCAAAACACAATGTCTTTGTGCTGTTAATTAAAATGTTATATGGTTCTCCTCCCTTCTTACATCTCCGGTGAACCTCTAACTTTGCAATTGTATTTTCCATACAGTAAATGCTGAAAAAACTACACTAAACACAACATAAGCCTAAATAATAATTAATTTTTAATTACCTGGTATAGAATACCTTGCAAACAAAAGACACTTTTCAGATTTACTGACAGGTACTGTATTTTTTGGCAACCCTGGAACAAACCAGAAGAAAAAGCAAAGAATTATTCTATAACCATGAGGGAAAGAAACATCCATCTAAATGTAGAGGATTCATATGGTAAAACTAAAGAAAAAAATCCACACTTACAGCAGATTTTTTTTTAATTCTTAGTGCAAGAAACATAACCAAGTTAATCACAGAATCAGTACTAATTAAGAATATGGAAAATTCTCCTATACAGAGGTAGAGTCCAGTGCACAAGGCTAAAACGATATTCAATAGTCTAAACAAGACTGAGCCAGGTTTTACGGAATCCACTTTTTAAAGTATCAGACTGTATGTACATACATACAATAAATAGACTATACAATCTTTAAAGTAGTTTAATAAACTTCACAAAAATTATAGTAGATGCATTGATATCTTTACATAATCCAAAGTTCATATCTCTATCACCCAGAAATGGATAAAACCAATATTCCTGATATCAAGTTAAATGGAAAATAGTTTAGCAAAGTGTTGATAAATCAAAATATTTTACATATTTTAAAGCCTAAATTTATGCTTATAAAGGATGAATTTCAAATGCTCTGAAAATGTTCCTTTTGATACTATCTGTAAAGAGGTTTCAAATGCTGTAATTTGTTATAAACACTTGCCTTACATTCCATGTTCAAAGGAAAAATGGACTTGGATACTCACAGTTCTAATGCATTGGCACAACAAGAAGTGATGAGAATTAGATTATTTTAAAGGCCCAAAGAACATCAGGAGAATTTATGGACAAAGCCTTCATGTCTCAAACTAAACAAATCACATTGGAAAGCTAACAGGAAACTGCTTGGTTTCACTGCTTCCATCCTGTGGCCCGGATTAGCATCACTCTGGGACTCAGGTGTGCATCTCCGGGCCCCCAGGTAGCTACAAGCCCATAGGGCTTAACAAAACAAACATGGAATCTTTGTGGGTTACAACAGTAGTGCACAAATCAGGGACATCTGCTGCCATTCCCTTCAGTGATAGTCACAAGGATTTCAGGGAACTGAGAGCTTTCAGCTGTATCTTTCTAAACTGTGCAAAAAAAAAAAAAACAACTGGGGGAAAAAATATCACCCTGCGGTGTTATGAAGCAAATATGCTTATACTGACAAGTTATTTTGTATAAAAGGTTCTTACAATTGCCAAGGGGAGAACAGCCACAGTAAGAGTGAAATAATAATAACAACAGAGGAGTTTAATAATCCGAGTTGGAAATTATATTCACAGTTCAGTTACTTTTAATTTCTATAAGCACCTACACTGAAAAACATGAGGGTTTGTATTTTAGCTTCCAAATCAAATCTCCTTGTGACAGATACCTTATTAAGATTTCCATTCTGCTCTTCTACAGGCCTTCTCATTGGAACAATTTTTTTTATTATTTTTTATTTTATACAAACAGACTCACTTCGATTTAAAGTAAACATATAAAAATTGAGAATATTGCTTGCAACAATGGACCTGGAGGTGAAGGAATGAACTTGTCAGGCCACAAAAAAAAAAAATCTCCTTCAAAATGGATGAATTCTGCTAAACTTCTAATGTTATGAAAATCTGCAAAAAGGATCACAAGATCTGTTGCAAATTTCAGAGATTTGGCCCAAGTCTTATCACCATCATCTCAAGACTTTAACAACTGTATCTTTATATTATGGAAAAATAAATGATTCCAAGAACTCAGGAAGGCACACGCACCCAAGTATACTATAAATAAAACACATCATGAAATTACGAAGATCTTCTGATCCCTGTACACACTTTTGGTTCAGCACTATGGTCAAGTTCTTTCTTTTGAAATACAATAAAAGGCATACAAGAAATGTAACATATGCATAATAATTAAGAAGAATAATGCTAATAAGACAGGTTACAGAGAAAAGTGCAGTGAAAAAACCCAACGCTATTTATTCAGGGGCTTGTGCTACTGTAAATACAGACTTTGTATTTCCTGCTGTGCAAGGGGAAGAATTTATCCTGGGAAGCAGCAATGAGGAATGCAAAAAAAAACCCCAACAACAACAACAACAACAACAACAAAAGATATTAAGAGAAACCTTTAAGATGGAACTCTCCCAATGTCATTCCTCTAGTGCACAGTCATCTGACTACATTTTTTTTCATGCTGCCATTTCCCTTCATGAGTACAGTATAATAGAAAATGGCAGAGTTCTTAAACATTTTTCTGCCTCTACTTCATTTTCTTTGTTTCTTCTTCCAAGCACCTGATTTGCTGTTTCCTCATAAAAGTGTAAAGCTGTTAGTGGAAGTGAGAAAATAATTGTTGCCAATCTTCTCTCCCGAACACCGATTTCTCCATTTCTCCTTCCGTTAGGTATTTCACTCGTGTGCTACACAATGGGGAGGCACTGTAAAGGCAGCTTGACAGATTTAAAAATAAAAAAATCAAAAGTCTTTTTTTCTTTATCCCCCCCGCCCCCAGCCCACTCTGAAAAAAATGGATGGATGAAACAGTACGTCCATAGGAATATTCCAGTCTCCTCTGTTAGGAGATAATTGCAGGGGACCATCTAACCACAGTCAGATTGTCAGCACTGACCGACCGTTTCTTTGCAGCTTTCCTGAAGTCCTTGTATTTATCTTCACACAGGCGAGAAATGGCCTGCAAGAGAAAAGAGGAAAAACCCTCAATGGCATTGCCCACAGCTGTCCAGGTAAAGCAAGACTAAATGCAGATTTCTACATACAGGTGAAATTACAAAAGTCATTTCATTAAGCAAAACACATGAAGACATTCTCCTCAAGTGCTAGTTTTCATTTCATTCGTCTTGGAAGGAAGACTTGCACTGCCCCACATGGCAGCTTCAGAAGGACTCAGCATACCCCAAGCCTTTTCTTTGCAGGTGAACCACCACAAACCTCACTGAGGGAGCTGACAATGCTTATCCATTCCTGCAAGGTAACTGGTGTATGATCCTTCATAAGTGAAAAATCATGGAAAACTCAATAAAATAACTATAGAAACTGTAAGTGTATTTGGAGAATTTAAAAATCGGCTCTTAAATTTTTTATTTCCTAAAAATCTTGTAGTAATTATATTTTTCTCTGTAGAAAAATGGTCTTGCAGAATACTCACTCTGCTTTGCCTCCTGAGCTGATGTTAACTCACTTTTCAGAAGCAGATGATCATTTCTATGTAACCAGGCTATCTTATATAGTTCCACGAGGAAATGAAACTCATATTCAGAATAATTTAATTCATGTTATAAATACATAGTCATTTTTAAACCTTTTGAAGAGAGAGACAAACATTATTCAAGTGTCAACTCCTTTTATGCTATACTGGAGTTAATGTTTGATGTTTCTTCTACTGTTTTTAGCCAAGTTTAAAAATAGTATTTATTATGGACCTAACATGCATGAATTTACTGTTCCCTAAAATAGCCTGTCTATTAGAGTTCATATGGCTAGCACAGGCTGTGGTTGGCATCAGTAGAGATGTTAACTCTGGCAATCAAACTGCAGAGCTGCAGAGAAAGCTCACTGCAAGGAGTACTCAAGGTCAAATTCAAAAATACGACAAGCTAAAGCAGCATTTTTTATTTACTCAGGAATGCTTTAAAGTTGTGCCTTAAGATAAGATGTTTAATAAAGAGTACTGTACAAACAAACCCACTAGAAGTGTTGGATTATAACACAAGGCATTACAAATAATTAAACATCCTGACTCCATGGATCATCATTTTCTCTCTTGATCTTTGCTTCTGTAGCACAGCAAGTTGTAGCAGTGAAGAGTCCTTTAATTTGAACAGTCCTGCAAAGACCAGGGGCAGGTATGGCAGAAGCACACAACTCACACATCTGAGTTCACCTAATGCTCTGGTCAAGCCAGCCACAAAACATCATTAAATTAGAAAACAAAACAAAACAAAACAAACCCAAACCCCAGAACAACATAAAACCTACCACTACCAAGAGAACAGTTGCTACTTTTTAGTTGAAAATAGCACATTTTTGTTAAGACTACTCATGAACACAGTTTTCTTCATGGTGCACACGAAGAGAGCAACAGAATAAAATAACAAAGGTATTCATATTGCTTCTTAGACCATAACTTCATTCACTTAAAACTGCTTAATAAAATCTTATTTAATTTAACCAGGAACTTGATGGACTAAGAAAGTTTATGCAATTCAATCAGATTTAAAATTCAATGGGTTAAAAATGTTTATCCATGAAATAATGTGCCAAGGCATGGCATGACAAAGGGGTGTACTTAGGTGGAGCTCAGCTTCTTTCAGCTGCCAAATCAGACTATTACCTTAGGCATCAAACAGTCAGAGAAGGTAATCACTTCAAAATTGCCTGTGTGACACAGGGAAATTTCTGTTCTGGCACTTGGTCAGACAAAATGAAATGTTGCTTGGAAGTGGCACTTAATATCTGGCATCTCTAGGCTATGCTGATGAATCATATGGATAAGAAACACGTTGCCATTTAAAGCAGCTCTGTATCTAAAGATGCCTCTTCATCTGCAAGTAAGTTATAAAATCAACATTTGGAGCAGACTTGGCAAGGTAGTTAGACAACTTCAGTATAACATATGGGGAAACAAGAAAAGCAGAAAATGGTAAATATTTATTATTGTCCTTCAGTTAAAATAAATCAAAATATCTATAATCTATTGCTTTTATTGCTAGAAAAAGGAAACCAATTTTTGACAGTTGCAAGGGACCATTTTTCATCTCAAATCAAAACATTCTTAAAAACCAGCAACACTAATTTATCATGTGAAATTTTGTCGGACTTGGCTGTAAGGTATGTATTCAGCTAGAATGCATACACATATATATTCTTCCATTCTTCCATTATACCCATGCATACAGAACTAAAGTCAGTTCCTCTGCTGAGTTATATGACTCTTCTAGAGATTCCATCACTGGAAGAGGGGACAAGTAAGGAGGAAGAAGGCTGGAGAATGGCAGTAGTAGCAGTAGTAGTAATAGTAGAAGCAGGAGTACAAATTTTGGCTGCATGCACGTTTGTGCAGGGCAGGAAAGCAGCACAGCTGGTTATGGGCTCACTATCAGGAATGCACAAAGGCACACACTGAGTGCTGCACACCCTCCAAAATGTGACAAACCAGAGGAAACTGAGCAGGGACAAACAGCAGGTAGTTCTCCTAAATTTATAAAGCATGAGAAAAGCACAACTGGTTACTCCTAAGACCCAAAAAGGTGAGTTTTGCTCTGTTTTTCTCTTCCTTTTCTTCCTGGCTTTGAGGGTTCTGAACATACAAACACACAGAACTGCAATCAAGTCACTGTGACACTGGAAAGCTGAAGAGATATAAAGACACTTCTCTGCTTGTAACTTAGATATTTTTCTCCTGGTTTTGTCTGTTTGATCTATGGGACTGTGTATCTTTAGGGTCAAGAAAACAGCACATATTTCAGAGGGTTTGAACTATGTGCTCAAGTACCATCCTAACAATAAAGATCTCAGATAACATCAGTTAAACTGGGAGTGCACTAATGAATGCTCTCAGAAAATCTAACCTTGAAACAAGCACAGTGCTAAGATCACAAGCAGCAATAGGACTTGTGATCTTTTGTCTGCTTAACCCAAAGAGGAGAATCTGACTCGTATTTAGCTCAGTACATGGGAGAAAAACCAGGTGCAAGAGTAGGAAATTATGAAATAGTGGATTAAGGCTGGACACCAAACAAACTTCTTGGCAGAAAAAATTCTCCCATATTAGAAAACAGGTCTTAGGAAAAGCAAAGGAAGCCTTGACATTTGACATAATTAAAAGGAAGAACAAAACACACTATAACATATGCTGTTTGGAACAACCAGCATTGGCAGGTGGACAGAGTGGATGACCTAATGAAAGTTTATTTGCCATGTTTAACCTGCCTGATTCCATAGAACAGGAGAAAAAAAACCAAGAGGGCTCATAAAAATGGTTTCTGGCTACTAGGTGGACTGGTATAACAAATCCAGAACACTTTAGTCCACAGATAATTAAAAGGTAAGAAAAAAAATTACTTTAATTTTGTCATTTAAAAGACAAATCTGCTTTTTAAGTGTCAATTCTGAGAACATTAAATAAGAGAAAACATCCACTGCAGATGCTTGAGAAAGTGATGTAATGTTTAACAAGTACTGCAATCTCTTGTAACACCTCTAAGCTGATGGATCTTGTCCAGCATTTCCTTTGGATGAGGTACATTTCTTGCTAGCAAGGTACATTTGATGAGGTACATTTCTTCCTTTTAGGTCTTTTTAGGGTGTTTTTTCATCATCATGGGTATGTCAACTTCATGATGTTTGCAGAAATCACAATGCAGATTCTGCCATGTTAGATCTAATGCTTCTGCTTTAGATATAAAAAAATTGATTTAAAATGCAAAAATAGCAAAAATATTTTATAATATAGCTATTTCTCTACGCAACACCTTTTGTGATCTCAAATGCCATAAATTGCTTTAATCTTAGGACTGAGCAAGGTCTCTTTATTTTATCACACAAGGCAAATCCTTCCACTGCATGAATACATTTGCTGTGAGGCTGTTGTCTTTCATCACAGACTGCAGCTTTTCTCTTGGTATCAAAAATATCCCAGCCTGTGTGGTACTACATCTACTCCACTTGACAATCCAGGCAACTGTTTTAAAGCAGAGAACTCTGCTCTGAACAGCACACGAGAGACTACAGAAGTGCTGCAAATGCATTTTGATGACTCTTGGCAAGCTAAATGCTTAACTGTGCTCAGGGAACTGGGCTATAAATTATGCTGTCAAGTAGTTTCAAGGGCACACTAATGACAACCACATACTGCCAGGGAACAAGGCAGTTCCCTTCCTTCTGGCCACAGAATATAGAGGCAAGGAGGTGGCAGACCAAGCTGGTTCACAGCAGATACTCCTCCTCTACCCTGAAGACATCCCCTGGCTAGCAGGGTTATTTACAGCCAACTTCTGCTGGCAGCTGAAAGCATGCCCAATGGGGAAAATTTTAATAATACAGATTTATTGAAAAAATATTCCATTAGTTCTTTTAAAATATGCCCTTTCTTTAGCTAGTACACAAGAATTACCAGTATTCTCTGGCTACTTACAGTCACTTTCCATTTTTCTTTTCTTCTAAAGGTTTTAGGAGCTATCCTTGTTGCATTCATTTGTAACCTGCTGTTATATGTTGTGTGTGATATAGATGGACAGTTTTAAGAAACTGTGGGCTAAATCAAAAAGTAATTAACTTAATTTTGATATATGTAATAGCACTTACTATCAAGACTCCCATCACTCAATAAAACACCTCCTTCCAAGTAAGATTACAATCCAAATGAATTTTTTTAATATTCTCTTTAATAGAAGCAAAATCTGATGCAAATGTAGATCACACTCCATACAGAGAATGACATTATTATTGGAGCTACCTGTGCAATTTAGGAAGAATATTTAGAAAGAATGGGAAATAAAACTTAGGTGAAATTTTCTTTGATTCTTTCTCCACCACTTTTAGCTCCCATTAGAGTCACAAACAAGTCAATTAACCTTCCCACACACCATTTCCCCCCACAAAAACATGAACAGAACTGCCTGCCTGTTCTACAGGAGCACTAGGAATTTCAGAACATGCAAAGCTCAGTCTAACCCACAGGCAAACAACCTGCAGTGCAAAGATGTTATGTAATTAAAGATGTGTACTGTTAAAAGCAGCCAGCATCTAATGAAAATCATCAAAATTAGTAACAAAATGCACACCCAGGGCAATAATGCCCATATTTGAAAAACATATCCAAAAAATTAGGAAAAATATGTTGCAGCCTTGAAAAGGGCCCACAATTAGCTGATAATTTAAATTCCTCCTGTGTCTGTGGTATTCACAAGTGCTCAGCATTTCACAGGCCCAGACCATCCAAAAGTGCTTCTGGCATATTGCACATCCACGTCTCACAAGCATTCATGACTTATTCACTGAAGGCGTGTGTCCATTTCCGTTCTCCCTTTACTGAGGAAAACACCATGGGAGATAACAAACTTGGATCCACATGAAACTGAGCACTTGCAGAAGAACATGGAATAGCTATTTTCAGCAACATTTGTTAATATTCTGTCATTTAAGGTGGATAATCAGTTTTAATAAACCAAATGAATGAAACAACACTAGACTGTGAATACAACAATTATAAAACTTGTGGGTACTTTCACAAGGCCAATATAAACAACTGCAACTGAAAAGAAATGGAAAGCAAGGTAAGGTATGAAGCAAACTGGGTCAAAAAGCTGTCCCCACAGCCATGAATACTCAAAACATAAACAAAACCATCATGAAAATCAGGCTCATGATATTCTAATATCTCATGGGAGTGTCTGAGAAGAGATGGGAGAAGAGAGAAACAGCACAGAAATTCCCAATCCCCCTAATATATTTAACATTGAGCAATCTAAAAAGAGTCTTACCTCAAGCTTATATGCCCTGTCCCTGCTGAGGGGTTCCAAGGGAAAACTCAGGTTATTCGCTTCTGCCAGGGAACGCAAATCAAAATAATACTTGGCATAAACACTGGAGGGAACATTAATATTGAACTGTAACAGCTCAAGAAACTGGCGTTCCAGCTCATTCCTGTGGAAAGGAGATAAACATGGAAACATATTTCTGAACTGTGCATTCTGAATGTAATTTTACTTTAAATTGCAAATGGTATAAACCAAGTTCATTTTTTATTCTTGCCATATGCAATTATCCCAGCTTAAGGTTTGACCTTCTCTACCAAGTTCTATCAGTGTACACACACCAATGAGGAATATGAGAGATGCTGCACCTTGCAGCTGCTACTGCAATGCCAATCAAATCCAGACACAAAGTTTTGCTAGTGAAAGGGCACCTTTATCAGTTTAGCTAACACAGTTTTGGAAAGAAAACCTAGCAGGGAAAAAAATTTCTCGTAGTTTCTGCTTTACCTCCACTAGGTGGGTCTGCACACACAGCTATGCCACAACAACACACACACATCCCTGCCCTAAATTTGTCAGGCTCCTCTCATAAATGCTGCAAATTACCCTAACACATAAATTACTGAAGAAGGTATTTATTCCCTGTAGCTCTTTATAATCAGTCATTTAGAATTAGTCATGGGAAACCTGAATTTTTCATCATATTCTCTTTATGAACAGAATAAAGCAATTTTTCCCTTAGACGTGCAACCAAAATTCACAGTGGTGATCACATGTTTTCCACCATCAAAACAAAACATGTTTGTCAAAATACCTGATAGGAACAGAGCTCCTGTTTGAGCTCCCACCCTGAAAAACTCTGGTATACAAATGCATTATTACCTACACCAATACATTACAAAGTACATTGAGAAATAAGCCAACTAACAAAATCAAGGACTGGAAACTTCCATAAATTGTTCAGATATCCTACATAATACTTATGCAGGGACATATGATACAGTCAAAACAGGGATTTCAAGATATGAGAAATAAAAGAAATAAATGGGTGGTGGAAGTTATCAGGATTTGCTGAAGAGCCCAGAGACTGCTGTGCTACCAGTAGGCATTGACTGATGATTATATTATCTTTAAGTTACATTTTGACTGCTGTGCATATGTGCAAGGAATATGAAATAGAAGTTGCACAGCTGGTACTAAAAGAGGAAGGATTTGGAGATAAAAAGTAGTGGTACAGTAGTTTTTTAACACTGAATTATTTTTCTCCTTCTCGCTCTTTACCCTTATATAATTCTTACATCATAAGCATTGTCCTTCCTTATCCTCACTCTCTGTGCCAAAATTCTATGTTCATATAAGGATAAATACTAATTAATACTAAAAGACTAACTAAAAGCTGGATATGGAATCTTTGCCTTAAATTCACATTGTTAAAGATTCCAACTTAAAAATCCAAGTAAAAAAAAGTCTATAAATAGAAACAAAAAGTTATGTTTACATGTCCTTTTATACTGCCAAGGTTGTACATTCTGCAAGCTAAGCCTAAAGTTCTATGTTAATTGATAATATAAAGTTTATTTTACTGGCAGAAGACATTGGCTGTACCCCCTTTGAAGAGTACACTCAAAAATCTCAAACACAAAGCCTCAGTTTCTTATTATCCCCTACCTCCAAGATATCAAAGTTGAATCAGTAGATTAGCTACAGGTCAGAAAGGAGAAAAACATACATATATTTCTTACAAACTTATGTTATTTAACTAACCACCATACCCTTTTTACCCCATACACCTCCCTCAGACTACTTTAGCATGTGCTTTCCTGGGCCACTCCTCAGAAATTCAATGTAATGTCACATACATGACTACAGATACCCACTGCACTTCAGTACTTCCAAGTTCTCCACTCACTTTTAGGTACAGATCACTGCACTGATGCTGACTTAAAAAGTCCTGAAAGGTCTGCTTGATGCTTTGCAAGATACACTTATGCTGAATGATTCACACAAATTGAAGATTTTGACCTAGATCTTCTGCCTTACCAATACAATGAAAAGCCCTGTCTTGCTTAGAGCCAGACACTTCAAAATCATCACACTGTACTGTCCCAGCTAACTAAAAAATACAAAGGAAAAAAAATCCACCATATTGCAGATAGGAGGAAAACAAAATTGGGAAAACTGCCAGCAGGAATATAAGCACCAGAATCTTTGCTGGGGGATTCACACAGAGCCCTAAACACAAAGCCCATGAACTACATCACCAAGTACATATAGAGAGCTCAGGCTCCCCAGAGGCTTCTGGGTTTCAAAAAAATCTTTTAAGGAAAGGGTAAGAAGCTAAAAATCCTTGAGAACAAGGGCTCATCACAGTTTGGCTTAGGGAATGTGCAGTGCAGAAAAGGGCTGATGTGAGCACAGGTCTGCCATGTGAGTATTGGTATTCTATAGCTCAAGTGCAGCTTCTAACAGCAGCACCATCACATGTGTTTGTGAGAAACAATAAACTCTTTTTTTTGTTTCCTTTCACACTGCCTTCAAGAAAAGCCCCGAGAATTATCAATTTCAAATCTCACATTTATAACCATTCCTAATTAATACTGTCATATGGCACAGTCAAACCTGTGACTCTGCTTCAAGCTGTTCAGCACTTCAGCTCACATCCCAGCATCAGGAACACTTCAAAAGCACCCAGATTTGCCTTGGAGGAGAAGTGAGTGGAGGGAGACCCCTACTGCTACTGAATACTCAGAAAGCATGAGAAAAGGATCAAGGGGAAAAGCAACTTTGCAAAATCACTCAGATTCCATTCAATCAGTTAAGGAATCATTAGCAAATTATTCTGCATGGAATAACATTGCACACAGGAATGTGAAGTGTCTGATTTTGGTTCTTGTCCATCTTATCTCCCTCTTTTATTTTGGAAACCTCATTCTGTCTGGATTTTTAACATCCTGAAAACTAATTCAGCAGGATATGGAGGGGGGGAGAAAATGTCAAAACCCAAAAGCACCCATTTTAAATAATGGCAATAAATAACTGGGTGACCATCTAAAGGTCATTAAGATAACTTCCTTTCCTGCTTTACAGGTCCATTTATGTCTGCATGGAGAATTAGCAGGACAGTAAATGATGCTGAAGTGAATACATGCAGGCGCACTGCATGTGGCAAATTTTATCAAAGCATACATTTAAATATTCTGTAGATCTGTTTTCATTATTGTGCATGAATATCCAGTGGTAAAATACACTTCACCCAGAAAACAAAAATAATTCATGTCTTCTATGTAAGCAGCTGTCAAGCCGACCCCATGCCATCTATCGGCGTTCACCATGTTTAGATACAACACAAATACACAAACTTCATACAATTTATGAAAGAACTTCCCATCACCCTCACAGACAGATCTTGGCATTCATTGACAAAGATAAACAAACTTCACTCACATGTCTTCGACCGTGATATCCTTCAGGATCTGGCAGTAATCCACGTTCCACACTGCCTGGTCATCCCAAACTTTAGATGCCAGTAGAATTGCCCCCAGTACTATTCGCTTCCAGTTTGCTGGACAAATATCTATCTCTGCATAAGTTAGGAGTCTTTCAAGATATACCTGTGGAAACACATCAAAATCAAGACTTGATCTATTTTGCTACTAAGTAGAAATTTAAAAGAAAGCTATTCCCATTCCAGCAATTCTAAAACAGTATGCTGCTAAAAATGCTTTAAAGAAGATTCTTTTATTATAAAAGTAGTAGTTTCAAATACATGGCATGCTAATGCCAGGCTGAAAACTAGATGTGTAAATTCACTTTAGTTGGCCTTTGCCTTCTGATCCTATTACCCATTCCAAGAGGTCAGACACCAGACTCCTAAATACACCATTTCTTCTTTAGCTGTGGTTTCCCCTGCCTGCCACCCTAAAGCTGTAGAAAACCTTAATGTTACCTTATAATACTGTAAAACAAAATATCATGGATTGTTAAAAAAATTATTTTCCTTCTTAAGGAAGGTAAACTGCTACTTAAAATGAAAATTCCAAATTATGTGTCAAGCCCATTACTGAAAGATGGAATTTGACTTTTTACTTAGAGGATCATTCTGAAAAGATTTTGATGTACAAAATCTGATATTGTGAGGCTGCAGAAACACCAAGCTCAGTAAGAAGGTGGCACATGGATCTCCCTGGTGTCTGCACTACCTGGGGGTTCTGTGCAAAACACTGTCTTTTGCTTTCCAGACAGCCTGTGTAAACAAGCTCCTTACACTCTATATCACACAAGGCAATTTGTCAACTTTGCAAGCAAAACTGCTGCTCAAATAATGAAAATACAGCATTCCCTGGAGTCATCCCTGGGAAGTGAAAACTTCTTTAAAGCAATACACTAAGGCTGGGAGCTTCATAAGCAGAGAGCATATGGAAACTGTAATATTATGCCGATCAAATTAGCAGATAACTTCCTTCACATCAGTGCAGAATATGACTCTCTACTGTTAATGCAAACCTTTTAAATCTCAACTTTTCACATCCAGTTTAGTAGATTAAGAATGAATACTCCACATTTATAGCAGATGATATAGATATAGATAGCATACAAAAATCAGAAAATTCTAATGTACAGCTCTAGCTTAGAAAGAGAGAGAACTTTCTAGCTTAGAAAGAGAGATTTTGAAGGGGCTGAAATTCAAAGGCACTTAGAGAAGAAAACATAAACAGGTAAGAATTATATTGCAAGGAAAGACATAGAATCATAGAATAGTTTGGCTTGGAAGGACCTTTAAAAACCATCTAGTTTCAACCCTCCTGTCATGGGCAGGAATATCTTTCACTAGTCAGGTTGCCCAGAGTCCCGTCCAGCCTGGCCTTGAACACTTCCAGGGATGGGGCATCTATTTCTCAGGGCTACATGGTCCAGTGTCTCACAACCTTCATAATAAAGAATTTCTTCCCAATATGTAATCTAACCTCTTTCAGGTTAAAGCCATTTTTATAGCCCTTGTTCTATCACTAAAAACCCCTATAAAACATTCCTCTCCAGCTTTCCTGTAAGACTTCTTCAAGTACTGGAAGGCTGCTGCAAGGCATCCCCAGAGCCTTCTCTTCTTCAGGCTGAACAGCCCCAGCTCTCTCACCCTGGCATGGGAGAGGTGCTGCAGCCCTCTGATCAGCTTCATCACCCTCCTCTGGACTTGCTGCAGCTGATCCATGCTCTTCTAATGTCAGAGACCCCAAAGCTGGATGCAGCACTGAGATGAACAGAGCAGAGGGGCAGACTCCCTGCACCTGCTGCCCACGGTGCTTTGGATGCAGCCCAGGACACATTTGGCTTTCTGGGCTGCCAGAGCACACTGCACACATCCAGGTTCTTCTTGGCAGGGCTGTTCTCAAGCCATCCTCTGTTTAGCCTGCACTTTGTGCTTGGGATTGCCCTGACCCATGCAGGACCTTTCAGCTGGCCTTGTTGAACCTCATGAGTATTGCACAGGCCAGCCTCTCAAGGTCCATCTGTACAGCAGATGAAATTACACCTCATTAAAAAGGCAGCATAAACTTGCAACTATTTTCCCACCAGCACATACTTGAGAAATCAGAATTAAAAATTAAATAGGAGTTTGATGAGACTCTATTCCTACACCTACTTAATTACCATATTGATGCATCTTCCAATAGCATGTTGAGGGTTGTGAAAAATCCCTCTTGCTACCCTGGTGATAACTTGGGCTTGACTCCAGAAACACTGTTTGCTGGAATGAGGCTCTTTATCATACTTCAGTAAAACTGAGGATGATAAACAACTCTCCATTAGAAAGGCACTTAGTGTAGCTTTCAACTCTTTTCTTGAACATGCCTTAAATGAGCATTTATTTTGTTCACTTGCTGTGGCCTCCTTTACTCAGTCTTGGGTTTTAAGTATATATTAAGTAAGAGAAGACAGAAAAAGAACAAGACTACTTGCAGCAAGCACTTGTTAAAGTTTAATAAGGTCCTCAGTCAGTGTGACAACTCACTGTAATCTAGGATTTGTGACATCATCAATGTACCTTTGGGAGACATTAGTGTAGGTCTTCAACTTTTAATCATGCTCACCCAGCCACACACAGTCTTTCTTCTAGGTCTCCCTGTGTCTCTCTCCCAGAGAGAACCCACTGACTGCAGATTGAGAAATTCAGGCTGGTACATACTTGAGCTCTTGCCCTGCTGATGTAGAGCAACCTCATAACAACAGCACACACAGAGCCAAGTGAGCTGTCTCCAATGTAAATGTGCCCAAAGTTCATTATTTCTGATAAATGGAGCTGGTTTCATTTCAGGGCATTTCATTACCCAATGCCCTAGTGGGACACAGTACCAGCCCACGATGTCCCATGATGGGACATCAGAGTAGGACAGGTAGAGTCTGCCATGCACTCACTACTGCAGGGGATGCTTCTGGCTGCTGCAAAGATGTGCTGAATCAGGAGAGACTTTTGGAGAACGGCCAGGTGGCTCTCAGCCTGTTTGAAGAGGAAGGCTGGTGGGGTGGTTAATCATCACTATGCTACTCATCCCAAACAAACTCATTGCTGGTGGGAGAACACCACCTGCTTCTGCTGGCAAAAGCAGAAGTCTTCCCACACATACAGGGAGGCATGCTCCACCTCATTTAAAAAAAAGAAATCACTGAAAATGTTGGCCCTGTAATGGTAAACGTGAGATATGGAAACACCATTTGTATGCAATTATGTCTAAACATTAAACAGTGTCTTAAACACAAGGGTCATTTTCTTAAATATGGGTTTTGTATGGGTTTTTTTAAGTGTATTATGTGGTTCAGTGTATATTTCTCTTGTAATGAATTTCACTGGCCTAATTTTCAAAAGCAAAACACTTTCTACATCTTCTTTAGAACTAGCTGCTATGAAGTAATATAATAAAGTTGAATTTTAAAAGGTCACAATAGAGAAGAATATTACAACTTCCACCTCAGAATGCTGGAATAAATTTGCTTATATGACAAAAGACAAAAAATGCAGAAGAAACAATGTGAGAAATGCTATTTTTCTTTCTTTCTTTTTTTTTTTTTAACATAAGTCTAAGAACTATCTGTCTTTTTGATTATTTTGACAGGTGTTCCTTTATGGAACTAGAACTAAAGAGCTTTTAGTGTCTAGAGGTTAAAATATTATTTGCCTCCACCGACTTTTAACAGCTGTATCCATGCCCAAGAATGGAACCAAGGTTTAAAACAAATTGAAGCTGTTGCACCATTGTTACTTTTTTCCAGTTTGCTTCATCCTTTGCAGTGCCTCAAAGTTAACTTTTGAGGAAGAACTTTTCAGTACTTCTCTATTAAACATTCAAAAGCTGAATTCTCAAAAGACTCAGATTTATTCTGCTCTAATTTAACAACTAGTTCTGCTCAAGCACTTTCATAGCATCCAAGAGCTATCTTCATCACATTTATCATTGCCCACTTAGTTCTCTGTGTATGTATATATAGAAATTTTTTACAGAATGATAACAAGACTACTTATACAGATTAAAGTTACTGATGTGACATAAGCAAAAACTTTCAGTGGTTTTAGTCAAACAACATACACTTCTGAATTCTTTCCAGCTTGCAAAGAACAAATACTACTCAGTGTTAATAACAACAACACTACAATATTTAAAACTCATTTGTACCATAATTCAAATCCTAGCTGAAATGAAAATACAATTCTGATTGGGAAAATGCTAATGGCCATTGGCCTGTCCATACATTTTTATTTACAGACTCAATACCTCAGAGTCTGGTACCTCCATTATTAGTCTACATTGTGCATTTGGGAATGAATCACATGATTTCACATGACTGTCAGTCTAGCAAGCTTTGATGGACAACATCTGCACCTCATTGGAGACTTTTAATAACTAAGCACATGTCAGAATGCACACTGCAGAGTTAAGATTTCAAATGAACAATATTGCATTATTATTTTCCATCTCTTCCCACAGACTAACACCAAGCTTTCACAATGACTGACCTTTATACTTGGAGTATCAGCAAATTATTACTTAATTATAAGTGAAACCAATTTGGTGATTTGCCTCTGTTAAAAATTCATTTCTCTGAATGAAAGAGACTTTGTTTACACTAATTAAATAAAATTACCACTCCATGTGTATAGGTAATCCCAAATTGGCTGGAAGTTCAATGAACTCTGGAGAGGTTCATTAGCTTAGATGCAGCACCACAGGAATGTAGTTAAATGGCTTCCAAAGCCATTTCAGGTCCAGCAGAAGTACAGAACTGATTTGTTTCAGCACATATCTTCAGCTCTTAAATCTGCCAGACCTGAAAAAACTCCATGCTGACCTAGTTTGGATGCCTCTGATCGTGACTCCCAGGACCTGGACTTGCAGTGGCATGCTAAATAGCATTAGGCCATCCATTATAATCACTAGTCCCGGGGTTTTTTAATCCAAACACAGAACTGTAACATGGCACAAACTATCAGGATCAGCAACAGCATCCAAGGCCCAGCAGTGCTGTTCCAGAAGGGCCACTGCTGAGCTTGAACTAATCCCCAGGGTGCTTATTCACAGGTGGGTGAATCCATCCTGCTCTTCCCTAGTGTTTAATAGTAACTAACCACAGTATCCTGTGTTGTCCCACTTATCTAAGATGTTAGGCTCCCCATGATCCTGGATAGCAGAGTGTTGGTTACACAACATCCCAATCAACAGAACACAAATCATTTGAAGAAACTGAAAATTAAAGATAGCACTGAAGAGTTCATTTTTAATTAGTGTGAAACAGCATCTCATCTCATGTTTCCCATCTCAGAGGATATTATAGCACACTTTGGACATTATATAATGCATTCAAGTAGCAAGAAAAGTTAGAATACTAGAGAAGATTTCTTTTCCTTTTTTCCCCTCTTCAGGAGTATTGGATTCTCTGGGTCTGGATTGAAGCCGCTTGAGATGGTAGTTCATGTTTGGACTCAAGTGTTTATTATTTCTTATCAGTAAAACAGTCTCACAACTGTGAGTTTGGCAGCTTTTTCATTAACAAGGAACAAAATGGCTAACAATCTCTTGTTACAAGGTCTTTTAAGACTTAACTATCCAATTAAGACCTGACACCTAGATTATTTTCCCTTTTAACCCAATAACTGATCCCAAAAAGCCTGCAATGCAGGCTTTGCATTTCTGCCCAATTACAGAGTAACACCCAAACCCAAGAAGAAGAAGGATGAAGAAGCATGAAGAAGAAACCCAATACAACACCCTGTGCCCTCCATTTTGCTTCCATCCACAACATACTAAAAATCCCAAATCCTAGATTTCTGACCCAAATTATGCATCTACACTACTCTCTATAATCTATTTCCCACTTTTGTGGATTCTGGTCTATCTTGAAGTCTAGGAAACTTTCCCCATGAATGAGGGTCAAAGTCAGTGCTCCCCTGGGGGGTCAGGACACCCCAGAGCAGACAGAGAAATATTCCCTGTACCCTGGGTTTCCACACAGGAGGATAGATACCAAACATGAAAGTGTCAAATAATTTCATTTCAGTATTTCACAATCACAAAAAACACTCATATTTTTTAAAAAACTATGAGGTCCTGTAAGAAGTTTTTTTTTCTTTTTGTAACTTCATCTTGAAGCTGTTCAACATTAACTTCCAATATTCCATTGATACCTCTTATCACATTGGAGTTGCAGTCTAAACACTAAAAATACAGTAGTTTTTTGGTGGTGGTTTTTTTTGTTTGTTTGTTTTTGGTTTTGTTTTTTTTGTAGGCTTCCCTAAAGCAATGGAGAAGATTTTCTGTGGAGGTTATGGAATTTTCATCTTCAGAGAAACTCAGAACTCAACTGGTCAGGCCCAGATCAGCCTGGTTGTGCTTTGAGAAAAGGCCAAACCAGACATGGCCCCTAGAAGTCCCTTCCAACCAAAATTATTATGCAATTATATTTATATGCAGTACTAGAATTTCCTGTGGTGCCACACTAAGAGGTCAGGAATTGTGTGCTGCCCCCAAGGAAGCTGACTGGGAATCTCAGCACATTCAAGGAATGGGCAATCACCAAGGAATGTCACTGACATGACTAGAATAATTCTGAATTTTTGAGGCTCCAACAAGAGCAAAACATTATCTTCTCCCATGTGGTTTTATATGGCCTTATGTCAAATTCTATCTCTATTTTACCAATAAAACTCTAGTGGCTTAAATTATTTCTTACTTGATTTACATTGACAGAAAGGAGACAATGGCTTTGCTATTTTAATTACTATAATTGAGAATCTACAAATTAGCCTTTATTTGCAAACACCTCATTCCCTCCCTCATCAGGTAACCCACACTGTAAATTGCAGGAGCACAGAGTAACTAACAAAGACATTTCCATCCCAATATATTATGGAGAAATACAGAGTCATCTCTCTCTAATGAGAAAACTTCAGTGTGTCACAATGCCTTGAAAGTGAAATGATATCTTTATGGAAAAGATTATAATTGGTAGCAGGTCTCACCCAGCCAAATCACGGCTCTAATCCAATCACTAAACTGCCATATGCTCTGTTCTAAGCTATCAGCCAGTTCCCTACCACGACTCTCCAGAAATAACTGTGGTTTGCAATTGCCCAGCTGGGCATTTAAAATATTCTACAAAGGTTTGGTGCCACCCATTTGGTGGAAAAGGACATCATATCATTGTGGTCCTTGCAAATTCATCCGATTTTTATTTCTGAGACAAAATGGTAAAAAGAAGAAACAAAAGCAGTCACAGAACTATGAAAAAAGGTGAACTGAAAAGTACAATTACAGGTATTTATAGAAAGCACAATTGGAACTGAGAGAAAAGTCACACACCTCCAGGTTTGCTCCCTAGGTTACTATTTTTAAGACAAATATCTATAATCCATATCAAATGCACTCCAATCGTTAGGCAACATTGACTTTCCAGGCTAAAACTGGGACCAGAATTCATTCTTTTCCCACACAGAAGCCCAAGGGGCATCAGTCCATACACAATCTTTGAATATCCTCTTTCCTTGTGATTTAAAAAGAATTCCCCCTCAATGCCCACCTTAATTGTTCTCTTTTCATTAAGTGCATATCCCAGAAACTCTAAGGCAAGAATTGACTAAATAGATGTGTAAATATTAACTGATAATCACTCATGTGTTGTACATTGGACTGCAGTCAAAAGTTAAGAATAGCCCCAAAACCAGGGGCCAGAATCTCTTATCCCACCAGTACCCAGAGCACAGGCTCCTCCTGGCCTCCTCCAGAGTGTACCCTGAGCCATGTCCAGCTGCCAAGGAGCTCAGGATCGACAGCACAGGTCGAGGGATCTTCTCTCTACACCTTGGAGACCTTCTTCTGATGTGGCCAAGTGCTGGGCTTTGGCACCTCCCCAGGAATGTTTGAAGACACCAAACACCAGTGGATACACACAACCCTCCTGATGGGTTCCTACCAGAAGGCAGAGCCTGGCTTCACTGCCTGGCCTTGCTCACACTCAGGCTGCCTCACAGTCACACCAGGCATCAAGCACTGCTTTGCATGGCACTCCAAGGGGTTCAGGGAAACCTGCATCTTCCATCAGCTTACATCAGCTGGAGGTTACCCTGGGCCAGCAGGAAAGGACCTCTGAAGATCAAGTGTCTCTATGGACTCTGGACACCCTTTTGTGTTTTCCTTTCCTTTCAAACAAGTATCAGATTTTTTATACATCAATTGAAATATACTTTTTTAATAAAGTATTTTATCACTTTCCTAGTGAAAGGAAACCAATAAACTTTCACCATTCCTCCAAATACACAGAAAACAAAACAAAATTCTCCACAAATACAATAATTTTCACAATACAGCTCAGCAATATTCTCTCTTTACCTAAGTGCTGAAAATGTGACTGAAGAATACAGTAAGAACTCAGGAACATCTGACTGGATTAATTAAATCCCTATTTTTCATACGGAGAATTTATTTTTACATACTTCAAATTTCAAATTTGCTAATATCAAATCCTCTCAGTCACACTATGAAATCTTTAGGGTATTCCAAAAGCATGCTCCTCTGAACTTCTCAGAATAATTCAGCTTGTGTACTATATGTATTTACATATCACTGTATCTGATCTGTCTCCAGCATGCAGACCCAGCATACTTGCAAATGCAAAATGAAACCACTACGGACAGAGAAGTATATTAAAAGTGCCTTAAATTTGGCCTATTTGCAAAAAACTCAGAAAGTCGTGCCAAGACAAAGCAGAAAACTTGGACCATTCTGCTCTTCAGGTCCAGTTCATAGGATTGTTTTCACAGAACAAAAGAACAAAGCATAAATATTTAATTCTCCTGACATGCAAACACTATTGTTTTCCTGTTCGTATGGGTAACACTCCTGTTCACATTTTTATTTGCCATCCAATTAGTAGATTAACACAAGTACGACTTCCCACCTCTGCACTGAGGGAGATGCTAAAGAGGAGACAGTTTTAGCAGTTTAGCAAAGGTGGGAATACTCTGGGGTGAGAGACTTTTTTCAGTAAGTCAGGTCACAAAATACAGTTATGCCCATCACTGGGGTTAGAACCACTAGTCACAAGCTTTAAATTAGCAAAACAATTCTTAAAACTAATTTTATTCTTATGGTATTATTTTATAAATAAATAATGTGAATTAGTATTTAATTGTTCCAACCTGAGGCTTTAATTTTCTACCTATCAGTATGGGAAATCTCTTGGCAGCTCTGGAGGCTATGTGAAAATTAAATTTTTAGTTTAATTATAAATCAGTTTTGCTGTAATAGTGGAGGCTTTAATTGAAATATTTTAATTAAGTGCTTGAAACCACACAATGCCAGCTTTTTGCTGCAGAATAGCTTATCTCAGACTCTGCAGTTTCACATTTACTCAGCTCCTGTACTGAACAGACTGCTGTAGAACTAATTGTTACTGCTGCTTTTACCTGGTTAATGCACGTACCAAGACAAACAGTGGGTGCACTCAACCACGCATGTCAGACCATGTTAATAATGTGAGCAGTGAAAAAGGGTGCTTAGAACTGTTTAAAAATAATTAGAGTGAGTGAAAGAAAGATAAAACTGTAGCATCTTGTTCAAAATGTCCCTGATCCCCACACTTCTCGCCTTCTGGCAACCCTCCCAGGAGGAACAAGTGGCAGACAGGGCTATCAGATTTCTCTCTGACGGACAGCCAGACTATGGCAAAACACAAGCTCCAGCAGGGAATGCTGATCTCTCCTTCTCCAGACAGGATATCAAAACTAAAAGCACTTGCACAGCAGCATCAACATTATTAAGATTTCAGGAGTGTGGGAAGGGGGAAAGGGTTGCTTGCTTTTTCACAGATTAGTTTCCACATATGAGTATTTCAAAAACAACACAATCTGTGTCTGGGGGCCCTCCTGATGACACAAACGAATAAAGAAATGGGTTCTAGAAGTACAGAGGAAACTGAGAACAGCAGCAGCAGAATTTCACACTTGTGAAACACTATGAATAAACTCTGAAGGTTTCTGGAAAGGGGGGTCAGGCAGGTGCTATTATCCTGACAACACAGGCAAGAATAGCAGAATGGTAAACACTGATCACCTGCACCAAATCTATCCATAAACATCTGCATGGCTGCTCTGAGAACTAGGCTATAATACATTTTCCTGTTACTATTGTACTGGGTAAAAAAAAAAAAAAAACCCAAGTCACCTAAGTTTTCAAGCCCTAACAACTATGGAAACTGCTTCTGCAATATAACAAATTAACTAAAAACATTTATACTTCAAAAGAATTACTTGCAAGGGAACCACACAAGAACCAGAAGAGGCAAGGAAGTATTTATATAAGACTTGTGGGAAAGAACTTCCCATGCATTGCAGTAATAGAAAGGTAATGCTATTAAAAAAAGGGAAAAAAAAAGGAAAAAAAAAACAACCCTGTCTTTCTACTAAACAGAGCCCTCACTGATCAAATAACTTAAGACTGAATAACAGATAAATATAACAAGGTATTTGACAGTGGGTTAATTAAATTACAGAAGAACATACTGATTTACACAACATATCTTGTCTCCAGCAGAAAACACTTATGAAGAAAAGGAAGAAGGACAAGTACTTAGTACAATTATGTAAGAGACAGGCAAAATGTCATTTCAGAAAACAAATATTGGCTGTCAAGCAACTAGGTAGAGTAAAGCTACAAAATGGAAAGGTGGAGCACTGGAGGGTGTTTCTTGCCCTATTTCTCTTGTATTCCTGTTCTTTACTGGCTAGTACAATTCATTCTGACTGTCTGAAGGAGAAAAGCCTGCCAACTAATCTTAGAAGCCAAGGGAAATAGATTGACAGAGGAACTGAGTAGGCCTGGGCTTCAAAATTCACCTTCTCCAATTTCCCCTCCTTCCATCTAAAATGCATAACTAAGCGGTCGTGAAACCACATGTTGTAGTGGTAAAAAACCATTTTGTTATTTTAAAATCTCAGAGTGAAGAACATGGCCAAAACTGTGACTGAAAGCTGAAGAAACTTGTCAGAATTGGCAGGATATAAATTTCAAGAAAATTAAAAAATTCCCAGCTGGTAGAGATAACTTTAGCTCTATTAATCCACATTGCTATGCTGATCCACATCAGCTGAAAACTTGAACCTTCTTTAGTGCTGTGCTATTTTTAAGTAGCTAAACTTCAGACTTGAGTACAATTGTTCAATCCCATGACAAGTATAGTGGAAGCAGAAGAGAGCCAACATGTCCCAGTCACTCACTGAATCCTTCATGTGCCAGTCAATTCTTATTAGTGCTATCAAATCACCTACAGCTGTTCCCAAGTCCCTCCTGGGAACTACAGCAAACCCCCTGAAAGGTGAAGCCTTTCTGCTTTTAACATTCCCTCATGTTCTGACCACCTATGCCACCTACACTTTCTATGAGTCACCTTGATGGCCTGTAACACTCTCCCTCTGAAGGACAGGACCCCCAGGTTTTGTGTCACATGTTACCCAATCTCCTCTTCCTCACTTTACCCATGAAATGAACTGTGGCATCTCTTACCATCAAGAAATTTCCTCGGTCTCCATAGTGAGAAAAAATTCCCTGGCAGCACCTAGATCTATTAAATCATGCAAACACAACTTTTGAGAACAAAACTGGGTCTGTCAGATGGCTGATGTCATCCTTCAGACACTCACCAGGGTGACAATGGCACATTCAGCAGTCAGTTGAGCAGCACTGAACAACGTCCGGACAAAGCGGTAAATCTGTTTCTGCTCCGGGTCATGTTTGTCATAGTCTGGTGGCACTTCGGATTTCTAAGGAAGAAATACTTCCAAATAGGTGACTGAAACAAAACGAAGCAGACAGAGAAAAAAGACAGTTCACATGAAAGGGAAGGAGAGGCAGATGAACTTACCGAAAGGGGATGAAGGTTTTCATCAAAAATATCTAAGAGCATTCTTCCGTCTGTGTCCCTAAAAGTATTAAAACCAAAGTACTGTCATTATCTGAACACAACAGCACACAGCCCTCACAGACACAAGTGCACCATTCAAACTCCAGCACTCCCCATGCTGTGGGGTCCTTAGAACCACTGATGAAATGGGATTTTCAAACAGAGGTTGGACCTACTCTGCCATAAGGCCCTCATGAAATTCATATTACAAAACACGCTAAAACACTCAGCTTTCAGTGCCCAAGATACAAAACTGCTGTGCTCTTTACTGTGAGGCTTAAGAAATACTACTACAAAGTTGATAAAACCAGCCCAGCTTACTCTCGTTTTCTCCTTTTTTTAACTTAATCACGTCCACCCCTGCAATCTCTCAACTCCTCTTCCCCCTTCATTACCAACATTGTAAATGCTTACTAATATGCAATGCTATTTTTACAGTAATCTTTTAGTTAATACATACATACTTTACTTTTAATTTATTTGAAAAACCCTATTGTACTAATGAATTCTGAAAGCCAAAAGAAGCACATACAAACAAAAATTCAGACAAAATAAAATTCCTATTCACTGGTTTTATTAGATGGTTCTCTGAAATCCCTGTAGCTCAATGTCAGCATGCACGTTGATGCAACTTCACAAGCCTAACATCCAGGCTTAAAATATAAGATTTTTGCTGTATGTAACTTTGGAAAGGACACTAACAAACACAAAACCAAGAAGTATAACTGTACCAGAACTGGCACTTTCTGGACAGATGCATCCATGTGACCTACTTATTACAGTTCCATCTTTATTTTTAGCATCCCTGGTACTCTGAGCATACATTTCTTAACAAACAAACCACTGAATATATTTTCTATCTTTACTTAGCAGCACTTGTCTCTCAGAGCATGCAAACTACAAGTTTTACAGTGGACTCATGTCTGCAAAATACATTTATTAATTCAACATCTGAAGGTGCCATTTTTTCCTACTAAAATGGAGGCTAACACTGGAAAGTAACACATTTTTAATATAAAAAAGAGCACCTAAATTAAAACAAACAACCAACAAAACAAATCAAACAAACAAACTAAAAGAAAAAATAAATAAAACCAAAACCTGGACTGGGGTAACTGAGGTAATTACTAGAAAATTCCTATCAGCAGGATTCTAGGCCAGACTTTTTTAACCCTGCCTAAAAAAACCCAGTATTTTAATGCAGCAGTAGTATCCCTGAAATGATTGGTGTGCTACAATAAACTATGACACTTCACAATGCAAATAATTTCCTATTTTATTTCTTCAAGTTGTAGTTGCTGTATGCTATGAAGTCACACCTGACTGCCCTCAAAAAATCTATTAAAAAAAAACTGGAGAAGTTTTTGTCTTCACTACAACTCACATTGTACTCTTTCAGAAATGGACCATCTACTGATTGTCCAAACATTCCTTATGGTTAGTTTGCTGGGGTTTATTTTATTTCTTTAGCAAATTCACCAATGCTTATGCATTCCTTCAAAAACAAGATGGTGTAGTTTTTTATCACTTGTTGAGTAGCTAAGACAACAAAACATGAAGAAAACGGATCAGTATAACCACAACAGGAGACACTGGGAAAGGGAGGAATGATAACTAGAATGCTACAATCAAATGAAATGTAAGAAACATGTGAAGAAATATTGTATTTCATGCATAGCTTCTCAAAAAATTAATTGGTGAGGGTTTGAAATATTAGGAAGCAATTTTGGTTTAGGTCTCCTATGCAGGAGAACAGGACCAACTAAATACCGTCTAAAAAGAATTCCTCTCTGGAAAAGCAGATGTTTGACTCATTTTCTGTCAAAATGAACCTTGAGTCAAAGAGTCACAGTGGTTTCATACTCCCCATCCCCCATAATGAACCAAAACCTCCCACATGTCAACAACTCTCTTTTCTCCTATAATAGCAGGAAACAGAACATATGTTTTGCTCTTGCTGTTTCAGCAGCAAACACAACTGAGTGCTGTTATCACATTGTCCCTCCATTCCCAAATCAGAGAGAACCCAAGACCAAGCAGTTGTTTCACATCCCTGATTCCAGAGTTTCCAAGTGACACACGTGAGCCTGGCTCCAGCATCACTGCTGGGACTGTCTGTCCCAAGTGCAGGCACAGCACTTCCCACCCCAGGCACATTCCAGGGAAAGCAGCAGCAAGCAGTTTCCTGAATCAATCACCTCTGCATCCCAAAAGTGAAAGGACAGACAGCAACTTTCCCAAGAAGTAACAGTCAGAATGCATTTGTTTTCAAGATGCTGACACAGTATTCTTCATTTTATAAAGGTCTGGTCTCTCTGTCCACCAGTTGTGGGTCACATTTGCATCAGGCTCTGCAAGCCCACGAATGGGCATCATTTACTGCAGACAGGATCAGCTCCATGGCAATCAGCACAGAGCAAGTCTGGCATACTGTGGATCTGGATGCCCCTGGCTCTGGATTCTTCCTGCTCACTTGAGAATTCTTACTGAGGTTTCTTACCCCTTGTAGTCTCTAATGTGCTAGATTCTCTCAAGCCTTTTACTCAGCTGTCATGGTACTTAGCAGAACACTTAATAATTTATTTCCACAAAACTTTGGAGTCTGATTATCTTTGAGATCTCTATTATTTAGTCAAGCATAGCAAAAACCAACTAGCTAACCAAACTAATCCAGGGACCATGGAAAAAAGGGGGGAAAAGGAACCACAGTGGATAAACAAGTAATCCAAGCATGACCACTCATGCCTTATTTCTTGCTAAATGAGATGAAAAGTTTGAGAGATTTCACTCCAACTTTTGCTTTATATATTGCCATGTTTCAGTCCAAGGCCCACTGGTGTCTTAGAAAGTCTTCTAAGAGCTTTCAGCAGGAATCAAGCCCCAAGCCTCTCTGCCCTTGTGCACATGTAAAAGTTTCTCTTGAGATGTCAGCCTTGTTTCAAGAAGTGTGATGGGTTCCAGTGACCTGAACCATGGTCCTGAATGACGTACCAGCTGAACTTTAAACTCATGAGTAATTCCTTTTGTTCTAGTTGAACTTCTTATAGTCCAGAAGAAAAAATGTCTAAGTGGTTTGATAAATCAAGATCTAAGCCAAGTTCTCTGAAAAGGCCAATTGAAAAACTACGGACACAAAAGTCACTTAAATTATTTATATAACCTCTTCTTACAAATGTCAGGAAATATTATTTTAGGATACTGTGACGTATCATGAGAACAGGGAATTTTAGATACAAAAGCACAATTCAACATGAAGAACACTCATGTATGTGCCAAGTTACTTTTTAGAGAACCTTTTTTCTATTCAATTTCAACCAACTTGACTGAACAGAGATCTAAAACATACTAAGCCAGGAGAGATAAGCCAGGACCTGCTCTGTTTCTGAGGCATCTTGAGTTACATCTATTCACAATGCCACTCTTACTGTGTAATTCATGGGTTTTATTTCAAAATCCTAACTGATCACTGATATACACAGTAAACTTTACAAAGGTGCAGCTAAAAATATAAAACTGAAAGATACTATTCAGATTTTTCTACATGTAAGTGCAACATATGCAACAATGCAGAAGTGCCCAATGCATATAAAACGAAACACTGAATCATCAGAGCTTCTCAATGTTGAGCTGTACTTCCATTTTTATGGTACTTAATCCTCCAATTTTAATTTTTCTATGTAAAATAATACATATAGAAAATGTGTGTGTGTTTCTTATTGCTAGCCTGTAAGTTAAGAAAACTACTACCCAAAAACATTTTGAAAGAAATTAAGCATGGATTTTTAGGGTTTGAGCAGATCACTTGTTTCAATAAAAGATATTTTCAGTACAAGATTCCACTATTCACATACCTGTTTTTGATGTGGTAATATATTGCAAGAGCTACACTGTAAAGAAAAATACAGAGTTAATATCTCAGGACTGCCATATTATATTTTATGTCATATTGCATGCAAATTTAAAACCTAGCACAAAGCAAACAGTATATGGTCAACAGCCTATTTTCGTTTGTTCGCTCTTAGATATCAGGAAAACTGCTGTAAACAGACAATTTTATAATATTTGTTTTGTACACTCCAACTACATGCTTTTTACTAGTAATCAAGTAATTTACTTCATATTATCATCATATTATCTTCAGATTTCATGTATCTTTGCACATACTTTCCATTTAATGCCCTACTCCACTAAACCCAATGATTAAACTCCAACTGACTTCCAAGGCTGAAGACAAAGCATCACAGGCATTGGACATTCTCTTTAGTTTTGCTGCCAGGTTAACATGAAATGTTTTGATCACCATTGGCTTATGATTGTATATTTAAATCCATTGCTTGTGTCTGTCTTTATATAGCTGCTCCAACAGCAGACTCAAATACCACGCTCCTACAGTTTTATGGCATCAAGTTACTTATTTTAACTCAGGAAAGATGATTCCCTGAATAACTTACTGCATTATGCATTTCCCCTACTCTCAACCACACACCAAAGCACCACTGTTTATATTCTGCACACAGACAAAAAGTGTCCTTATATTCTCAGAAAGTTAAGATTTTGATTACATACACAATTAACTGATCTCATTCCCATTTGAGATGGAATAAAATTAAAGTATAGATTCTTACAATTATCCTACAGTTTCCAACTCCCAGCTCATGCTTTACTCATGATATATTTTATTGAAGAATGAAGCCGAGCCAGCACTCTCCCTACTTATTGCAGCAACCAATCTAAGCTAAAGGGGAAAGGGGATGGAGGAGGGAATTCACTGATTCTCCTAGTAGACAGTTTGTTTTGTCAGTGATTCGCTGTAAGATGCTTATTCTTACACTGATGCAAAATTCCCCCCTTTTCCCTAAAACAGCTTTTAATTGGTTAATTGGTCAGTTGGCTGCTCTCTGATTTTATTCCAGAATTTTTATATGAAAACTGAGATACTGCATGTTAGGAAAAGAATATGTTTGAGCTAAAAGTCTAGCAGAATTTTAAATTATTTCAGGTTTAATTGGAGTTTTCATTGAACAGCCATACAGTAGAAAATATTTTTCTCTGTTAAAAGAAAATATATTTACTATATTTTTATGAGCTTTTACCTACCTGTATTAGAGGTTCTTAGATCATACATGCTTTTTAAATTTGGCTTTTTTCTACAGATACATATTTAAGGAATCAAGAGATAGTGTGTACCATGGACATTTAAAGACCACAGCTGTTACAGAACAAAGAAAAACCCACATTTATGAATGAATTTGATTTGACAGACAGATATTCACAAAATGAATTAATTCTAAAATTTAATTTTAAATTATGCCCCTAGGAACACACTTGCAGCTCCAGTTCCCTTAATGAAAGCAGAGGCAAGAACCGATGTGCACAGCTCTGCTTGGTGCCCATATGGTTGCCTGTGTAACAAAATGCCAAATTAAGTTTCGAAAATATTTACTATTTAGAAATCTGTATCAGAATCTGAAAGTCTCTCAGGGCTGCAAGAGAGCAACTCATCCAAGTTTCATTCTACCTTTCATACACTGGTTCAGCTGGCACTAAGAGTGCAAAAATGATGACTACGGAGCTTTCCATCACCCTACCCCAGCCACCCCGACTGCTGCAGATGCTGCAGTGGATACAGTAATATTTTAAACACACCAGTGCATAACATGACCTAGAAGAGATAAATGAGCTGAGCAAAATGCCTCTCTCTTAGATTTACCTATTTGCAATAGTTATTTGCCTGCAGAGACTGCAAGGTGTGAGGCAAAAAATGAAGTTGTACAACAAAAGCAATAATCCTACTGTCTCCTCACCCTTCAACCTGCCAAATGTGCAGCCAACAGAAGATGCAGAGACTTGGTGTGCCAGAGTTCAGTTTCTCACCCTCTGTAGTCCCTTTTCAATCCCTCTGAGCCCTTGCAGCTTCCAACCCTTCCCATGCTGGCAGCCTGGCCTCAGCCCTGCACCACCTCTGCCCCATCCCAGCACTGGCTCTTCCAGCCCTTCTGCTCCCCACCACTCTGCCCCCACCATGCACCTGAGTCTCTCCCAAACACACCACGCTTTTCCCCACTATCAGCTCGTCCTTCTGTGTCCTGAAAATGCTTCTTGGCTGCTGCACCTGAACCCATCTCTTCTTCCCACAAGCCATGGCAGTTCTAATGCAAAAAGAGACCCAAACCCCACCCAAAACGCTGCCCTTATTCTGCATACAAAGGATTTTAGAGCAGAAGAGTATGAGATTCAAGGAAGAAAAAAGCCCAAATACCTCAGAGATGCAAAACCTTTTTCAAGTGTTAATCAGAACTATTTTTAATTTACTAGTGACAGAAACCTGAAGAAAAGCAAGACTACATTCCAGGCAGAAAGAGCTGATGAAGAATCAGGCATCAGTTTAACTACAAAACCTTTCTTCTTTCCCCTCTTTTTCCTCTAACAGAAAAATTAAGGACTGTCTCAGTGACCAACCTTACAAACTCTTTTGGATGTGGTAGTCTGAATAGATTTGCCTCTCATGTAAACACCTCTGCAGCAGAGATATGGTCTTAATAAATTTTTGCATTTGTGTACACCAAGGTAACCAACCTACAGCCAACTCAAGAGAGGCTATCAGCAACCATTAACAAAGAGCACAAAATGCCTGAGCATTTGGTCTCTATTTGCCCCTTACTGTACAAAATGTACAGAACAAAAGAACAATACTCTACAAATATCAATTTCATTTCTCTCCAAAAGAAAAAAGGCACCAGTGAAACTTAAAATGCTCATCTGAGACACCACCCAGTAACTCTGGAGCATGACTGATTAAATAAATGTATTACTTCAAAAACTAAAACCTTTGAAGCTTGCTTAGTAATGGTTCAGAAATAAGTATACATAAATACACACATAAAATGTAAGTGCTAGCAAAAGTAAATAAATTATAAAACCCACCATTTGATGGTATACTTGAGGTTTGGTTGACTGACCGTGCTGTCATCCAGGAAAATAGTGGAGCAGGAACTGTACTTCCTTCTCAACTGCCCAGGAGGATGCTATGAAAAACATGCAAAAGAACAATGGCAATTATGTAATACCAAAGCATTTTTTGGAGGAAATGCAAGAATTTTAAAAAGACAAATTTCTGTCTCTCACAATGATGCACACAGTAATGTGATCACATTTGGAAGCAGTTCAGAAAGTTCAGAAACAATTAACAGTGCAAAAATCACAAAAATCCCTGCCTGAGACTTGCTAATGCTTACAAGTCCCAAATTCCCTGTGTCCCTCCTTCCCCAAAACCATGCAAAAATTTTTCTGCAGGCTTACTCAAATACATACATACACTTTGAAAGCAAAGATGAGTAAGACCTATATTTCTGTCCTCATTCCCAAAGAGTAAATGGAAGAGTGAAAAAGAAATTGTGTTAGCAATGAAGACCAGTTTAGCACCAGATATGAAACCATGCTTGCAGAAAAAAAATTTTAAAACCCTCAAAAAAGCTTCTAACAGAATGAAGTAAGGGAAAGAGGTCTTTACAGTAGAACTACAAAATTAAAACAGAGAATTCATAAAAAATAATTTATCAATAATAGATTGTTATCAGAAAGGAAGAAAACTGATCAAAGAACAGAAGAGCATAAGCTAATAAAAAAACCACAACATATCTTAATAAAAAAGGTTTTTAATATATTTCAATCCTTTTTCTGCACTACCATAGAAAAACACTGGAGAATTTAGCCAAAAAATTGGCATTTGAGAACTCTATTTTTTTCTAAACATTTTTTTTTTTTTGCTGAGAGAGCTTCTCCATCAGCTGTTTAGAGCAGTCAGCACTCCACCAGGCTAAAGTGAACAGTTTCAATCACATCAGCTAATAGCTCTCACAGTCCTTAATCCTCTTTGATTCTATCTTTGCTTATTCCATCTACACTAGCAAATAACTTGACCAAGAACCTATCTCAGAAAAGTGAAGATAGTCAAATTACACATTCACTCACAACAGAACAGGTTTAAAATTCAGTTGGCATATCAACATGGATATTTTAATTCATCTCACAATTAATGTAGTTTCCAGTGTTTCAGTGGAGGGACCAATGTCAATCCCATCAGCAGAATTCACAGGTATTTACCAGCTCAGAGCAACTGAGCATCCAGGATACAGCCCTGTGACTCCTACCTCAGTACATCTTCCCTGCCCACTTTCCAAAACAGATATTATTACAAGTGCCAGCATCCATCAGCTCACCAATGCTCCACTTCCCAGAGGCAGCTGACTTCTTAACAGCATTCACTACACAGACAGACAGACTCCTGGTAAAACCTCCATACATCTAAGTCATATTTCTGTATTTCACAGCTACGAGTGAAAAACTGCACAGTCTCCTCTTAATTGAAAAAAAACCCCAATATTTTCTGAAGGTGCCACAATTGTAGAAACATTATGTTCAAATTATCTGAAAGCTTGCAAAAAAAATTCTATCAAGGTCCTTCACTTGACCAATAAAATTGTTGGCTGAACTGTTTTTCTTGGAAGTGAAAAGGTTTACTGAGAAAATGAAAAATACCCCTTTTCAAAAATCCTTTGGGACTTCAGGACTTTGGAAAGGTACTTTGTAATACTTTGAAAGCTGACAATCCATCTACCTTCCAAGCGATTGTATTTTAGGCAAGAAAGATAAAAACTAGAAGTTTTTACTGTGAATATTAATGCCATAAAATTCATTATCTAGCACTGATGCATACAGAGAGAATTACTAGGGGAATGGTGATTCATAGCCCTTATTTTACCACAGTTTAGTTTAAATATCTCCATTAGTCTGTTGAGTACCTTCCACAGGCATGATAAAGGCAAAGCAACTTAAAAACAACAAAAATGAGACTCTAGTGGCTGGGGAAAAAAGGGAGATGTACACATATCTCAGCATTATTATTTAAAAAAACCAACATGTGGAAAGTTTTCTTTCTGCATAATAAGTGTCAACATGCTTTAAAGGTTTAGATAAAATTTAAGATAAATATACCGGATACATTCAAGGCAAGTACAATTAAAAAACAGAAAATAACTCTGTAGCAACACCACTATCAGATTTAAATTCTCCTATATAAACAGCACTCTAACATTTGACACACATCAATAACTAGAGCAATGCACCTTATTTCTGAAACTACCACATCACAGAATTCTTCTTGGATATTCAGCCCACATCACACTTCGTTAGGCTTGGAACTTTTCACACCTCAGGAAAATACGTGGTGTCTCATGCCTCCCTTTCTGCTCACAACAACTTGGCAGGAAGGAGCACCTCTCCTAGTCAGAATAATGGTGCCAAGTATAAAGCTACACCCTTGGGTAAATATATACACACCTGTGCCATGAGAATAACTGATCTGTCAGGAGATCAACATTCTAGACTTCTACTCTGATATGTCCAATTACAGACATATGATGCAGCAGGTAACAGATTTTCTGCCTTTTCCAATTGCTGGAAAACACCCTCAGTTTCATATTTTATCTTGACTAAGCTGGGAGACATCTGAAGTCCCCCAGTTCAGTCAAACAGACTTTCCTGAGCCCACATAAAATACTGCACAGGAGCCGTCTCCATCCTTGCAAAGGACAAAAGAGGTTACTGAGCATGAGCTCAGCATTCAGCACTATCCTAGAGACAAACTCCCTTCTGTGTCCATTTCAATGGGATAGGTCCACAACCAAAATTGTACCGGAGCTTAACACTTTTGTATTTCAAATCCATCACAGCTGACCACAAAAATGCTCCCATTTACACAAGTCAAAGAGGCTCTAATTAAGAAAAAAACAAAAGAGCTTAGAATGACTTCAGAGCTTTTGGAGAAATTAGCCAAATCATCTAATGCGATCCTTCTATGGTTCTATCCCACCAAAAGGCTGGCACAGGGAAAAGGACAGACTGGTACACTTCCTTTTGTAAATCTTCATATGCAAAAATGAGCATAGGACACATGCAAAGCCTTGACAACCTCTGCTATTACAAATATTTACTAATTCAAAGCACCTCACTGATATGAAGTGGGATTCACTTTCCATGTATTTTCAGTAGCTGCAGAACTATTCCTGTAGCCAAGCTGAGATTCTATAGATGTCATGCCTCTCAACTTCAGCAAGACTTCCAACTTCATCTCACGTAGAATTCCCCAAGGGCAAACCAAGGACAACATGGCAGGTAAAAACTACTTGGAAAATTATATTCTGGTCAGCCAGGGATCACTTTCAAACTGGAAGGTTGAAGTAAGGAACATTCCACAGAGGTACCAGTCAACTCCACATAAAATACTGACCAACAACTTTGATCACAGTATTGAAGTATTTTTTATTGAATTTGCATCTGACATTAACTTGCAGAGGACATTTTTCTTTAAAAAATGCAATACATCAATAGAATTTATAGAGTTACAATGTATGAAATAGAGTAGAGCACCCATCCACTCTACTGCGCTGGAATTTTATGTCCAGTTTTGGACACTGTACTTCAAGAATGATAAATTTATTTCAGAGTCTGGAGAACAGAGAAGCAACATCAGTCAGAGATTTGAAAAACTTGATTTGCAAGAGACTGTAAAGGCAGGCTGGAAAGGTTTTCTCCAGGAACAAAGCAAAAAATAATGGCCTTTAAGTCATGTTGAATGGAGTTACAAAGAAGAGGACGTTGTTCTCCATGACCCTTGTAGATGGGGTAAGAAAGAGCAGGCTTATATTAAACTATGGAAAATTAAGATTGTACATGAAAGTGTGAGAAGAGGTGGTGGCAAAAACACCCAAGCCACCACCTTTTTCTAATAGCAGGGATACCTTAAATGACTTGAGCAGTGATAGAATCTCCATCACTGAAAGCTGTAAAGAAGAGATAAAACAAACATAGGCCAGGAATAGCTTAGATACAAGCTTCTGCTTCTGGACAAGAAACCAGACTAAACAAGCTCTTGAGATGAATTCTGGACCAATCTTCCATCATTTGGTGGAGAGGATTTGTAACTCTTTACTCCAGAAGTAGTTGCTATTTTTCTCATTTGAACCAAAGACATTCACAAAGAAATGCCAACATTATAGGTCACAATGAATACGAAATATGTGTTTTGTGGAACTTCTTTCTTAACAGGAAAAGATATAGAACAGAAAACTCTGCTTTATAACATGCTACATTTTTGAATGTTTTACAGAAAAAGCCCTAAGAAATCAAGGTTCAGTTTCCAATAATGCTAGCTCTTGAGACTAGCAGTTTTTTCCCCTTGCACAGCAAGTACTAAGCAAATATCACTGCTTTATTTTCTTCCAACTTCATACTGACACTTTCCAATTTTTCAAATCCTCTGTGTTTTAAGATGTTTGAACTACAGGTTTTTACTTGAAGTTTACATAAAAACATTTTATCAGAAATCTAATGGCTTGGTTTGCCATCAAAATCATACAGCCACTGCAGAATTGCTTCTAGGTACCTGCTTTGAAAGGCATCACAATGAATTCCTAACTTTTTCACAATGAGAATGTACAAAAGAGTCAATTTCTCTCAGGAAGCGTCACTTAGAAATTAAATCTAGATTTGTGGAAAAAGAAGAAATGCTACTATTTCTTTTGTTAAAGTAGGCACTTCAGAGGGGTTTTGTGTAGAAACATCTAATGGATGGTGCACATGGCCCAAAACCCACACTCAGAACTGACCTGAAGGGCCAGCTCTGGCCTCTCCAGCAGCACTAGGGTGGCTCTCTGCCCTGATGCTCAGCAGGATTCATTTGTTTGGGCACAACACTCCCCTAATGAAGTGATACAGCTTTTGTACCAGCGCTGGCCCTCAGCCAGCCAGCTTCCAGTTTGGCAAAGCAGCTTCAGCTTTTTCCAGTGTTCTTTTGCACTTGTCCATCAAAAGATAATTTGGAGCTTCTGTACTAAGTAATGATAGTAGTTTCTCTACTTCCTGTGAACCAGGTGTAAGTTAGTGCACGATTTTAAAAGGTCTTATTAAATAATATTTTCCCCCATGGAAAAACTGAGGCTTGCTTGCACCCATCTGTGCAGACCTGCCCATTAGCTTCCAGGCAGCAGAGGCTGGCCAAGATGCTAAAAGGCAAAACTGGCACGTAAAAGTGCACATGAAGCCAAATTACAACAGTAAGCAAAAATACCAGGACTGCTTCTGACTTGGAAAAGGGAGGTTCCTATCTTGAGGATCTTCTGTTGTTTCAGGACATGGTTTCATTTTGACAACATTTTTCACAGAAGTAACATGATTTTACAGGTCAACAACGTGCTTCCCAAATCAAGCAAACCATGCAACACAATTCTCTCATGGCTCTGCAAAGCTCTGCACTTATTTTCATCTTGCATAATGCCAATACAGCAAAATTGTCTACCTTCAGTGTAGATATACTCACCAGAACAAAAGTAATAGGAAACTGTACCACTGTATGTTCATCTTCCTCTGCCAACAACTACAATTACAAAAAAAATCGAGTCCAACTACTCTTAAGTAATACCCCTTGTTCCTCATGATTCAACTTTGTCCTCAGCTGACGTTTCACCAATGTTTGATAATGTCCAAAACTAGCCCAGCTTAGGCTAGATCTGTACTTGCAAGTTTTTGGCTCTCAAAATTCATCCTTACTCATGTCAACTATAGAAAATTATGTCAGCAAACCACTGAGCTCCTGAGGGGCTCAGCAGCCACCAGTAAACTCCTCTGCAGCACATGCAGGCCCTATTTAACCACTGATAAAGCACCCTGCTTTACAAATGTGAAAGATTAAATATTTCTTTGACTGTTAAAATCAGCTCAAAGGCTTATATTTACAAAGCGTGTAATTGCTACTGTTGTGCAATTTCACCAGAGGGACTTTATTACATTCCCAGCAAAGCAAGTATTACATAGCACCTTGTAAAAGAACTGTCCTACATGTTCTCATTCTAACTCAAAAGTTACCTTTTGTTTCTCCCTGTAAAAAAGTTTATCACTTCATATAATCTCGTGCCTTAAGGCTGATAGGAGAGGTAAAATTCTTCACCCTAGAAGGCAGGAAAAGAAGCTAACTAAAAGACTTTAGAAAAACACATTTAAAACAGTAAGTTTAGGTAAGCCATTACAGAAAACCTGTTAATTTTAACTTACTAGATGCCTGGAAAGAATCTTAAGCTGCATCTACTAGGAACAGCATCAGTGTAGGGAATCTGCTAAATGGACCAGGTGGCCTATAAAGGCCCCCTCTAGACCTGCTTTTTTTGTGATTGTGCAATGGAGAGCAGCAAAGGCCACATTAAGCAATCTCTAGGAGAACTTCAAGAGCACCTGAGAAGCCTCTAATCTATTTTTCAGTTTATTTTGTTTTTCTCAAGTAAGGAATGTCAATTAAAATATCTTAAGGAATTTGGACAGCAATTATAAGCCTTTACAACAGCCAGCCTCAAGCAGTCCACTTGAAAACAACATTTTATGTTTTATGTTGTGCTTTGCTTTCACAGATTATACTACTTTTCAGACTATGTTCCCATTTCAGCATGTATCTTATTTACTCATTAATCACTAGTTGAGAGTGTTTGATTATCAGTCATATGTCCAGTAGTTTTACAACAGGGAAGCAGAACAGCCTCTTTATTCAATCTGACAAGAAAATATGGGAGCTACATAGGAGTAAGTGCCACACATCATTCCAAGCATGCAAAAAGACACATAGAAATTGTTCTTGTCTCAACATGTACAGCAAAAGACCCAACTGTTCTCTGCAAGTCCCCAGTACTGTGTCTGGGGAGAAGCTTCTCCTGATGTGAACCACCACAGGGTCACTTCAAAGACCAGGGTTGTGACATGAGTGTTGCCCAGTAACTTTTCCCCAGGATGGTGAAAAAAAAAAATTCTGGTCTATACACAGATGTTAACTTTTCTACTTGGAATGATAAAAACAGTATTAGTTTGCTGGAATTTAACATCCAGTTGCCAGGTAGCAAACAGTGGAAGCCATGCCCAGATCCCTAAAAAAGACAATAACGAAAGGATGCTGTTGCTGCAAGGGTGGCAAAGAGTCTCCAGAATAAAAAATATTCAAAAGTGAGACATTATTTCCTTTTATTTGCTTTCCCTTTTTCTACCCTTTACGTTCCTTCAGAAATACAGAAACATATGTGAAAAACATCTCTTATTTTTAAGGGCTACCTCTTATTTTTAAGGAGTATTACTGCTGATAAACACAGATTCATTTTATGTGTATCTTGCCTAGAAGAGAAGTAATTACTTGGGCTAACAGAGCGTTTTCTCGTTGTCTGAAAGGGAAAACTTCTAGAAAAACTTGAAAGAGAAAACAACCTTTTTTCTCCCCTCACCCTGCCCCTTTCCTTTACAATAAACACAGTAAAAAGAACTACCTACTGCTACAATAATAAAAGACTCACTCTTTCTCCACCACCTCCTCTAAAAACACAGAGTGTGTCTGTCTTCCTGTTTGCTTTCCTTGTGCAGGCAGAGACACTGATGCAATCTCTCTTCTCTGAGAAAGGAAACGCCCCTATCTCAGTCTGCATCTTTATCCCTCTCAGCAGCTTGACTAAGCAGATTAAAAGACATGTGCACACCAAGGCAGCATAAAAAAACCCCATAAAATAACAAAAAACAGTGACTGCCAGTGCAATAGGAAAGAAAAGCAGAGTCTGCTGCAACTGCTTAGGAATTAAATCAGGCTGGAAGAAAGCAAACAGGTCAGGTACATTGGAGGCAGGGAACTTCCAGCATCATTCCCAACCTGTCATGTGTCTCATGTGGCTCTGTGGGAAGACTGAGAGATGGCAGCTCCTCCATAGCACTCTGTCACTCCCTCCTTTCATTCTTTCTCCACCCCAAAAAAAAGAGCAGCTGCTGGCTTCTTCCATCACACCTACTGACAAGGTGAATCTGAAACATGGCAACTGCCAGCTCATGACAAAGTGTAACAAATCAAATCAGGAACCCACCATTTGTGTTTGGGAATCACAGGAAACTATTCAGCCAAATAAACTATCCTACAAACAAAAGCAAGCGAGAAAGAAAAAGAACAATGGTGTGATCATGATAAGAAAGTGCATTTTTAAATGAGGAAGAGTCAATACTAATTTTTTTCATAAGTAATATTTTCAAAACTGCATTTGTATAAATTACTATTTTCATCTGTTACTACACAGAATTTGGCAAGTAGTTAAAAAAAACCACCCAGCTTTTCTTGACACTTCTCTTTCTAACCAGCCCCCCACATCACTTGGGAGAAATTAAATTCTGCCTGCAAAATAACCAGTTATGCAGATATTGCACAAAAAGATAAAAATATTTTGTTGCTCATCTTGGTTATTTATCACAAAAGGAGAAACAAGCATGAAAAACAACAACAAAAAAGATGACATCATGGAAAAACCACAAAAGAAAAAAGTGCTGCATTATGGTGAGGAGTTCTTTTAAAAAAAAACAAAATAAAACACTACAGAATTTATGTCCTCTGGAATGTTTCCTCCAGAGAAGATGTGGGGACCCAGCACTTCACATCAACAGAGAAACAGATGAGTAGCAACAGCTCCTGTTAGCACACACTGAGAAACAGTGGAAAAGAACTGAACAATCAATAGAGTATATCATAAACCATTGTACCATGTAAATAAAACCCATCATTTGTCACCTACAACTGTAAAATCTAACTAATTCCTTCAATTTCTTCCAACAAGATGGTCTAGATAAACCATGATGGTTCCCTGCAGTCTGAAAATCTAAATACAGTTTCCAGTTACAAGTCACAGCTACCCCTTCAAAAATGATCACCCAGTTTGTATACCAGGTTTAGCACACTGAAGATTTAGGAGGTGCTGAATGAATACTCATGGGTGTGCTGAAGGAACAACTTAAAATATTACAGGACATGTTTGAAAATACAGTTTATCTATGATAAACTGTAACAGTTAAGTCAAAAAACTTAACTGACCTGTAAAAACACAGACATAGCAAGGACTTCAGCCTCATAAAGGTTATTTTTAGCTTTATAATTCAGAAGAAGTACTTTATAAGTACAAAGACTTAAGGTAGCAGTAAACCATTGAGGGAAGTTTACACTACTGCAACCTCAGCCAATATTTTCAATGGTACTTGGAGGGGGGAAACCAAAACAAATTAAGAAGAGGTACAGCACTTAGCATACATCAACTGCATATGCTGCTACACTGAGCTCTCAACAACACAACTCCTCAGTGATATGATCACCCTTCCCTTTTTTGCAATATGTCCAGCCTAAACTAAAAACACTTTATACCAGGGTTTGCACGAGGGTGCTTCCAGCAGCATCTGTAATAGCCATCTTTGTTAATCTGCTGGAGGAATCAGAATTCACAACACAATTTTTACATATGAAATGGTTGGTACTGAGTACACATTATTAAGTTTACAGGAACCCAGTACACTGGCTTTCCAAGTAATTTTATAACAAGACAACTGCTCTGCAAACTACCCTCATGTGCACTATAAACAATGGGAATGTTTTATAGGGGAATAGAAGATGAGGACCAAGAACATCTGCTAACGTAGTGAGGGCAACTTTAAAGGTTTTGTAAGCCCAATATCCCAGTATCCCATGACTTCTCAGAATCTTAACTCTTGGGAAACTGAAAATCTCAGTTTGTTTTAAAAGACATGCATTAGTTTCAGAAATACTCAACAACAACCAGTTCTATCAACAAAAGAAGCACTCCTGCCCTCCCACCCCACACAGCAGTTCATTCCTGCCCTCGTGGCTCCCTCCCTTTCTGCAGGTGTGAGCCCTGCAGAGAATCACAATTAGGAGCCCCACTTTAGCATTCAGCTGAATCCACCTGCATTTGTGCCCCAATCCAGTTTATCTGGAGCTAGACAACTGCTCATCTCAGCACAAAGAGATGAAGTACCCATTTCATAAACCACATCTGTTTGTTTCAGCAGCTGTAGTGCCATAAAAAAAGAAATGACAGCTTATATTTCCAGATAGAGAAAAACTTGAGAGCTTCTCCCCATTCACCTTAAAGGCAAATAGCATTTGGTAGACAATTAGTTCTTTCCCTTCTTAATTTTACTGAGCCATGACTCCACACATTTCAGCACAAGGCTTCACATACTTGGAACCACACTGCTTCCAGGTGCTTCAGCAGTACAAACAATGCTAACTGAGGTGAAGAACCTGGTCCTCTACCCAAAGCAGGCTACAGGGTATTTGCTCTCAGCTTCACTGAGAATTTGATTCAAACAGAAGAGAACTGAATTGAAAAATGCCCGGGGTACATAAGCATATCAAGCCCCCGTCTTTGTACTCAGCATGTAGCACGTGTCAATTCACATTTACCTTGCATCAACACTTCAGAACAACTGTGTAAATATCCAGTGCTGTAGTTCCCTGCCAATGCAAACTTGCATACAAATGTAATCTAAAGTTTCAAGAGTTTCTGTAGTAATTTTAAAAATCATACCACTGTGTGCAGCTCTTTTTCCCAGATACCAGTTACCTACATACTGTCTTCAAACCAACAGATTTGTTCTACTAACTCAATGGTCAAGGCCTATACTTCATGTGAAGCATCAGCACCCTCTCAGCAATGTGGAAATCAGGTGTGATAACTCTCATTTACTGCAGAATATAGACAACAAGGAGAAAGCTGCATAGCGAGGCATTTTCACTTACGTGGTTTATATAGAGACTCTTGCGTTTTTCTCTCACTGCAAAAACACAAAATATGATAGAAATATTACATGACTATTTTTCCCGATTAAGCTTCTTATACACCATTTAAAATAAAAAGAACAGGAGACTATCTATGTTCAACAATATAATTGCTTTTGCACTAACCAAGTATATTTACATAGCAAACACAGAAGAAACATATATCTGTATGCATAAAGGCATTTATGCTCACTAGCGTGGTGATGGGTTAAAATTCTCATCCATTTGGATACTTCACCAGGTGCTGGTCCACATAGGCACGCTAATATGCAGTAAACTGCAGTCCAAGGTAGCAGTGGCTTGGCCATTCTTCCCCAGTTCTCTGTGTGGGTACTCCTGAGCCACCAGTGCCTTCATCCAAGGTACCTTGCTGCAAAGTGGCCTACACTACTTTGCAGGTATGAAAGCACCTAAACAGCTACACCACGGAGTTAGCAAATTCTCATCACAGCTTACTGTGCACTAACTCCCACAGAGAAGCCTTGAAACCGTATGGATGACACCACTGCCTTCTATAATGATCAGGCACAAGCCTGATCTATTACTCATGTTGGATGTAACAATGAAAATCTATTTCCTTGGTGAGTATGAACCAGTCACCACAAGCAATGGTTGCAAGTCAAAGCCACAATTAGCCAAAACAGTCAGAAAGTAAATAGCAACAAAAAGGGAGATAGATGTATAAAGTCTTAATTGTCAGGCAAGTGCTTATTACAGCTGATTATACATACTCTATTTCATTTTTTAAAGCACTTCCCCAATTAACTCACCCCATAGAGAGCCTGCGGAGCTCTGTTCCAGTGAAAATATCACAGCATTTAGGATACAACTCTGGAGGCAACTACCACATAAATCAAACTGCAGGATTAAAATAATAATGGTTTCATGCTGTAGGTGATTAAATGCACTTTGGTGCATCATGATTTGAAAGCTATGCAAACCAATGCACTTAGCAAAATAATAGTGTTCACAATGGTAGGATAGCCTGTCCATTCCCTGTTGGATGAGAAGCCATTATCTGTGATTTATTATAAGCAAGCAATCTCACATAAACAAGGCTGTATGTGTGAATACTGTGAAATAATTGTGTTTAATGCAGACATAAAATGAAAATTAAAAAATAAGAAAAAACTTTGAAAAATCCTTACATAATTTTCCTCCCAGGGAGCAGAAAGGAGAATCACACATGACAGATGTTAGCCATGTCACTTAGAATATGCTCAGATCCACAATTATGGACATTGTATAAGAAACAGAATTAAACAGGAAATTAAACAGAAAAATTCTGATGATCTAGTAAATTGTTAAAACTGCTTGAAATCCTGCTAAAACACTGCACTACACTTAAGTTCCACACACTGCATTTATCACCAGCAAAACACATAAGACATCTACAAGGGAACAACAAAATGATGGCAGATACTTCTAAGAAGAGCAGAAGTATTTGTCTACTATCACATATTGCAATGTACAGGCAGTAAACAATTCTGATAAGCTGTGTGCAAACCTATTATAGTGCTTAACTCAAAGTTAACACCTATTAACTGAAATTTTGAACACAGTTAAGTATTTAACAGTTTTAATCACAAATAATTATACCACATTCAAAGTTCTTCAAATCCTACAAAGACAGCTGGCACATATACTCTAAATTCCATTTTAATGACCTTTATTCCCCTTAGGTTTTTTCTTCTGTATCTGTATCCCTTATTCAATTCCCCATGAAGGTACAATCCTATACTACCCAAAGCAAGAATATCACTCACAGCTCAATCTCATTTGTTATTTCCAGTCTCCAGAAGAATATGTTAACATATTTATACACACCCCTCCCTTTTGCCTGCTCAAGCACTCCTTGTGCACATCTTTGCAAGCACCATGCTGACCTCCTTTCCCTATCTCCCCATATAACAGAAATTCAGTTGCCTCTCAGGTGAGGCATTTCAGGAAGGCAGCTGCTTCTTTCTGTGCTTCTGGCTCACTCTGCCATAGTGTAAGGCTCAACTCTCTCCAGAACACATGCCAGTGGGGAGTCAGGCAGAGCAGAAATCCATTCTGTCACAACTGTTCCTTTGTAATCACAATCCCCATTTTAAACAAGGGGAAGCCAACTATTGCACAAGGCAAAATGACTGTAAAGAGGTAATTCCATCACTTGCCTTCAGTCAGTTAAAAAATGCTTTGGTGCTCACACAACTGAGTATGATCTGCAGCAGGCCAGACCATTGTGTTACAATTAACCAGCATAAACTCCTCACTGCAGCTCCAGGATTTTGGGTTTCAGGCATGGGGTTTTGATGACATGAAGCTGAACAAATTTGGAGTCAGTTTAAACAATTAAACTTCTACTTGTTTTAAACAATATAAAACTTCAAAGTTGTAAGGGAACTCTTCAAGTGGAACCTAAGATGGTGCCAAATTGTCTCAGTTTTCCTCATTCTACAGTCCATGACCTATTCCTACTGCTGCAGAAACCTTCAACTGTTATTGTTGAGCTTTCGCAAGAGGAGGAAAGTATCCTGAAATTAAAAGGGAGTGAGGAAATAAACAGAGGCATCTGTGTGTACATGCATGTATGTATGTATTTTTCATTGTGCTGTAATAAAAACTTTCACTGTGCCATTTCTGTAGACTTATTATAATGTTAATCATATCAGGATCGAAAACAAAATTCTTGAGGATTACAGCTATAAGAACATCTTGTGTTTTGGAAGTTGGAATTATCAACCATTGTTGATAACTCATCTATTTTTGTTTTAATTGAGAAGACTGGTCCCAGCTAATTTTAAAGACTAAAAGCAGCTTACTCTACTTCTATCTGCCTATATAAATACAGTTTGAAGATCTTTTTTGTCTGAAGCCCATTGTTGCACTGATACTGCAAAATTTAGCCAGTACATTGAATGTGTAAAGCCCAATCTAAGTTAGGAGAGGGGCACAGCTGGAGCCCACTGACACGAAACACCATTGCCAGCACCCTACAGGAGCAAACATTGCCTTCTTGCTACCATGAAGAAAGGCAGTTCCATTGTTGAAGTGCTGTTTGGAAACCCTGGGTTAATCACACCCACACACTAAATAGTGCATGGGTTTCCAGTCACCCACAGTTCACTGGCCAAGCTCAGCAAATTAGGGAGAACTTGCATAAAGCACTCACAGAAGTTAAAAACATAACAGGCAATATTCTGTACCAGCTCCCTAAATAGGAAGAATTCCACACATACGATTCAGCACCTAGAAAACCCCCAAAAGAGATGGAAACATTTAGAAAATCTCATCCAGCTAGGAATCAAATCAATATTTATTGTGACTTTAACTTTTCTACAGATTCATTGAATGCTCAGGTAATTAAGGATTCATTCAGACTACTGACTAAGAGGGGCAGGACTATTTACATGCTTAGCATGGCATCCATGCTTACAAAACAAAGACAATTAGAGATCACGTAATAAAATAAGATGCTATATCCTGTCTCATTTTATTTGTTGCTCTTTGCTCACATGTTGAACACAAGCAGGTCAAGCACAGCTCCTATGCCAGGAGAATGCTATAACTAGTGAATTTCAAAGAGCACAGGGTTACTAGAAAGCCAAACATGGAACTGTCTGAAGGTAACATTGCCAAGGCACTCTAGCACCTAGTGATGGACTTGGCCATTTCCCACTGTAAAACCATGAGATGTATGCTCACAGCCAGAGCCAGATTCTGGATGAAACCCTGAATCCTGATGCCACTTGACTCTGTGTATTGTATAATGTGCATTTTAAATGTCCACAGGTCTTATCTATAGAAATATTTTCGCTTACAGTCAGCAGGAAGGTTTACCAGCCCAATACTACTTAAGTAATGGAGCAGTTATTTGTCCAATTTAGGCATTTTCAACACAGCTAGCTCAGCTCTCCTCTTCTACATCATCTGAAGAAGTCTTGGGGGTCCCCTAGATTCCACAGCAACTAGTCAGATTACAACCCTACATGCCCTGAAAAATCCCTCTATTTTCCTCTTAACAAGCACTTTATTGCATTTTGGTTAGGCAACATCCTTGAACAGTGTGGTAACTCCTACAGCTCCCTTGGTTCAACAAGGGGCCCAAAGTACAGCCAAGCAAAATGCTTAGCACTGGGAGCTGTCCCACCAGAACATGATGGTTCTTGGCAACACATCAGTAGATAAATGTTTGCAGAATCCTTTTATTTTAATACAAACAAAATAGCCTTTGTATTTTTTCCAGTGCATCAAGGACAGCTGAACAGATCTCACACTCCCATTGATAACATTTCTGTAACATTTCACTAAATTCATTGTTCTTACTCAAAAATATGTTCTTCACGTTCCTTAAACTAGAACAATGCTTTATAGACCAACTCTAGCATGGCTATAAAGATTTTTATAAAATGCTTAAAATGAACTCCATATTACAATAAATTAACTGCTCTTATTACAAGTAAGAATAATCATCCAGTCTGGTCAAAATTTTAGTTGTTGAACTTGGGTCTATTCTGTTCTTTCTTTCAACAAGCTGTAACAAGAAACAATTAGCATCCATATGGGATTAGATAGTTTCAAAACACAGCAAATTCACTATAAAACAGACATCAATCCTCATAATACAACTATGGAAATACTACCATATTCATTTGCCAGACTACCAAACCAGATTAGTATGATAAATGGCATCCAAACCCAAATAATGAGGCATTGAAAGAACCAGGGCTGAATTCAGAAGGACAATCTCAAGGTCAAAGAAAGTACTCACAAAATCAACTCTTCAATTAGGGTCTAAATGTATATCCTCTTTGTTCTAGTCATGCTCAAAAACTAGCAAAAAATATACAGTAAGTGAAAACTACATTATTTTTCAAGTGATGTGTTTGACACTGCAATTTACTATGTAAATCAAAAGCAGCATTTACAGGCAGCAGAAAGCAGGACAAAGAATTCACGCTGAACAGTCAGTATTAAAATGCAGAAACTGCTTTGAAAGTCCTGCTAGAAAATAATGTGTTTTGTATCCATTATTCATTTATTTCTAAAGCAACATATCATACATGTCCAACAGGGAACAAAAGAGACACAGTAAATGGCTTCTATTCTACTAACTCTATCAGGAGGCTTGTTTAACCAATATTAATTTTAGAGATCATTTTGTCTATGTATAAAAAAAAAACAACTAAACTCCAGACAAACATGATTATATAAAATCCATAACAAGAAGAGAAGGCAGAATGTTTGGGTAGGATTGTAGTTATTTTGTTAATAAAATCTAGTACTGAACTCATTTATAGTTTCATCTATATCAGAGAAACTCTGGAATGTCTTCTTAGCTAATATAAACTGGCATTTTCTAAAAATATTTTCTACACATTTTTCAGAAGCCTGAAGTTCAAAGTTAAAAAAAAAAAAAAGAAACAGTTACACAAAAAATTTCAATTTAGAGAAAATATTTTTAAAATATAATTATATTAAGCTTCATCCATATTTGTACTACTGTTCTAACAAGACAATTAGCTAAAGGTGTGACTACTTAAAACTCTAACATGATGCCTATAAATGCCTCTTTTTGGGGGAGAGGTGGCCATTACATATTAAAGGACTATCACATGCATTCAAACAGAGGGTTTAGAGATAACTACTGTAATAAATTCAGTAACCTACCATCTGTTTGTGATTTACTGAGAAATATCGTACTGGCCCGTGGATGATCGGATGGGTTGAATTCCATGTTCAAATCTGGAAAGAAAGAACAGCACAAAAACCAATTATTCGATGGCAGACACAGATTTTCTAATTCTTTTTAGTAACACCAAGTTTACATACTTAAGCAGCTACTGTAAAACAGAATCCATCTTGAGGCCCACTTTTTTATCCTTCTTTGCACAAGTGGCTGTTTTTGGCACACAAATCATTTGCATCAACACAGCTTTGGGATTAGACTTCAGTTCTAAGGGCTGCTTTTGGATTAAAACAGATAAAGTAGCTTGAGAAGCTGGCACACAAGAAGTCAGGAATTTGCCATTTACCATGCCTTTCTTCCCACCATGCCCCAAAGCCACAGCCTGGCCCAGGAACACAGTTTGTTATATGTAATTATTGAAGAATTAAGTATTACAAACAAATGCACAACCCTCTACATACAGACAGGTTTCCAAGATTAGACATGATTTTTAAAAAAATAGTTATTGCAACTGAATGTAAATAAGTAAAATCTAGGCCAGAGTGTTTTATATGGTCAAGATGAGAAAAACATGGCACTTCCACAGATTAACACTCTCTTTGCTCTAACAGTTTTTAAAAAAGAAACAAAAAACCCGCACAACTAAAAAAAGAACCCAAAAAACCCAAACTAGTCCTAGAAGATATTTACCAGTTACAAATTCAAATCTATCACTCATTATACAAACTTCTATGAATTATTTTCCTTATCAATGTTAAAATCCATTGAATTTATTTCTTCCCAAATTCCACTCTACTACCAATGTGCTAAAGCTTACAGGCCTGTATCCACTGGAAAACATGCTACTAAAATAGTACATAAGTTTTTAGCATTTCCTTGCTCTCCCAGTGTAGCTCTCTCAACCTTAGCTCTCTTACATTTTCTCTATCTCCAAATGCACATTCTCTTGCATTTTAAGCAGGCATTTATGTGAGACTACATAGGAGTCCTGATATGTTTATCTTCTTTGATTATCCCAGCATTTCTACAATTCTCTCATTCCCCTTTCACATCCTTGTGAAAGCTCAGTAAAACTGGAAATTAAGCCCCAGGTCTTAGGAAAAGAAAACAAAGTCATTTTGCCCCAGGGTCTACAGCTTTCCCTGTAGCTCTGCCTTTCCCTACTCTCCTTGCTCTTTTATTTAATAATTTACTAGGTCTTCCACTTCCCTGCATTTTTCTCCTCACCACATACCTCTTTACAAATGTACCTTCTATTTGTATTTTTCCATTTTATGCTCTATTGCTTTCATTTTCACCTCCCTGCATTCTATAGCCCATAAGATGAGCAGCTTGACATGCTGCTGGAAACCTGGGCACAACTTCTGGAAAAAACTTGATCTTCTTTCTACAAGGAAGGACTGAGAAATGCAGAAGTGCAACTTCTCAGTTACAAATGGTGGTCTTATTACTATTATCACTGTCATCAATGCCACAAAGGAAAGAAAATCTAAAGATTTCAAGGGAAAGCTATTTTGTTTGTCCCAGAAATCACAGGCAAGTTTGGAGAAGATCCTAAGAAAGTCATCTTATGTTAGGAGTTCTGACTTCAAGGGACTACGAACTAGAATGCTTTCATGTTACTCTATGCATCTTATTTAGACATATAGAAGAAAAAAATAACCACCCATTGACATAGACAATGCTGGTATAGACTGTTTTCCATTTCAGGATGGTTCTTCTGTTAAGCTGAATTCAAGATGTTTTTCCTTATGTGAAGAGTAATCAGCACTTAAAAATGCAAAACATATTATCTTTTATCAACCTCTTAATCTTTTATCAGCAAAATACTGATTAAAAAAAAAAAGAGCCCTTTCTTTTTTAAAACACCACAGATATTTTTTTCTGCAACCATTTCAAAGTACAGAAGTGCAAATTCAGTCAATAAAATAGGATTAGGAACACAAAACTGAATCCAGCTTGCAAAACACAGAAAACCAGAAAAGCACTTCTTTCCTTCAAGCCTAGAAAATTATCTGCTTGAGCAAAAACAACAACCCAGTAGAGGCTCACAGGGCTGAAAAAGGAAAACCAATTGCCACATCCTAAAGTCAAGTCGCATCTCCCAGAGATGCCTGCGTTACAAGGTTCTGTTTTGCAGAAGCAGTAAACCAACAGAGGACTTAAAAGTCTGTCTGAAAAAAGCACGAACTACCAAAAAGCACTGTCTCTTAGATAAACTGTTATTCTTCTGACAGGAGCTGAAAGAAGGCCAGCAAAACCCCTTCCCAGCAGCTGCAGAGAACAGTCCAGGGATTTTTAATTATCTTGGCAGAGCCAATGGTCCACAGCCAGGGAGCAACTGTGGCTCCTTCCCACCACTGAGCCCTCCAGAGCAGCACACATCCTCCTCTCACCACATCCCTTCTCTCACATCCTCCCCAGCAACAGCCACGACCAAACACATCCATCTGTCCTTCTCAAACTGCCTGCACAAAACTCAGAGGAGAACATGGGCATGGGCAAAGCCTGATTTACCCAGCACAACATGAGGGACAGATGCTGCTGAGAGGGCCTGGCTCCCCACACCCCTCTGATGAACAGCACAGGTCTTGCAGGCAGAAGCAAGCACTGTTTGGTGTGCACCTGCAACTGGGCCCCTCCCAGCTCCTCCAGGAAAAAGGGTTAGGCAAACCCAAGCACCCCACTTGTGGCACCACATCACTCCAGACCACCAGTGCTGGCACACTGGAGTATTAGAATGGATGATTCACAAGATTTCAATCTCTGGTGGCTCTTAGATGTCTTAATTCATTGTACAACTTTAAAACAAATGTCTTTTTGAATATGACAACAAATCCTGACAGACCTGTCACTACAAAACATGTTACAGAACAAAGAGATCAAATGATACACACATATCTAAACCTAGTAACTCATCACCAAAGGGCATAACCATAAAAAGGTTAACCCCATCCTAAATAAAATACAATATCAATACTGCTTTTGTGTTATTACTAGTTCTTTTTAAAAGAACTAGTAATAATTTGAAAAGTACCATGAAAACCAGCCATAATAGGAAAGGTTTACCCATTTTGTTATTAAACAGTCAAAGATAAAAAGAGATTTAAACTCACACAAGCAATAGTCTATTATTCAAAAGAGAGGAAAATGAGAGCCAGAATTTTAAGTCTCAAAATCTGTACAAAAATGTTCATCATTACTAACAGTCTGCTCTGCAACTCATCACAGCCTTCAAATGAAAGAATAACAGTGGGTACTTCTTCCAACAGTTATCCAGCACAGATAGAAAACAGAAAATATAAAAAGCCATGGTCTCGTAGATAGTCCAGATCTTTCACTGTAGCTTTCTTTTCTGTTAAACAGAAATGGAATATTTTTCTATCTTTCCCAAGTTTGTTTTGGTTTTTTTTTTTCGTTATTAAAGGACTGTTAAATTATGCAAAATAAAATCCACATCCTGTAAACACCTCAACAGTCTGGTATACCATGAAAATTTCAGGACTTTTGTCTTCTAAACATTAGGAACCAAAGGTTTGTGTCTATAAATATGTGTACACAGGCACATATCTACATCTATAGATTGACAGATCTATATATTTAAATGAATATTTGCATATTTAAATGAAACCTAATTTTTGGTTAGCCAAGGCAAAGTCAGACTCACGCACACCTCAAATAAGAGATCATATGTCTAAAAGAATTCACACAATTTTGGAGGATTTGGACAAAAACAGTTACAAATGCAGGCAAATATACTTAAGATTGTATTCTCTTATTTGCTTAGCAGCAGCCATATTAACAGCTGTTATAATGGCCATTTTGATGCATCACATCAAAATAAAATTGCTCTGAGAAAAAAAAAAGAGTAGATTGTGCATATAACTTAATTTGGTACATATCTGTGCTGAAGTTAAAGACAGCCACCAGAAGACCCCAATAAGATTCATCCTGTACACTATGAGAAACTTAATTCCTAAAGCTACAGCAGCTGCATTCAAATATGGCCATAAAAAGAAGCAAACTGTAAAACAGTTTGGCTTCAGACTTGGGCTAAAGCCCAGGCAAGATTTTAAATCTCAAAACAAGATCTTAAAAAGCATTACTGAGACCAAAAAAAACCTGAACACAGCCTCAGTTTGCACTTTTTAAAGAGCAAAGAGTAAGAATAAAATGTAGATGAGTGTAGAGGTGAGCTACAAGAGTGACAGACTGCTGAAAATGCCTTCAATTGAGAGTCTTGATACTGTAGTTGAAGAAAAAGGAAAACTATGAGGTGTCCACTTTTCACATACAACTTGATAACTACTGAAAGCTCTCTCCAATCTAGCACACAATACAACAAAAACAGTGGAAAATGAAAGCAGAAAGAAAGATCTTAATTATGACCTTGGATGATAAAAGAGGGAGGACAATTAGGCAATGAAGCTCCACACCCAAGGAACATGCACTCAACTTATCTTGATGTTTTCCTTTTTGAGAAGATTGCTTCAGCCAAACATCTTTGGGCTTTAGTCCAGCATGAGTATTCGGACTCAATTTAAGAATAACTTATGCAAGTAACTTGCTTATGATTCATATGCAGGTCAGATCAGATGATCCCAGGGGCCTCAAGCCTAAGGTCTATAAAAATCTTCAGAAATAGCAATATTTAAATTATTAAGCACAAAAGCTCAACAAATCCCAGTGGCACATCTGTAAACTTTCCATAACTGCACCAAGATCTGCTGCAATTCTTCAGAAAGAGGTACATTTTCAAACTTGTGGTTAGAATATATTATGCAAGATAAAAACAGTAAAGGATGAGACTAAATCTTTTGTGGCCAAACTTCAACAAAAAACCCAACTGCTTCTTCAACTCATGAGTCTTACTGTGATAGGAGAGGGCATGACAAGAGAATGAAGGATGGGTGCTGTAGCAACTAACTTCTGAGCAATACACATCAAAGCCTCTGCGTAACAGAAACAGGAAAAACCAACACAGTTGCTGCTTTTCTAACAGTGCACGTGAGCTGCAGCACAGGGAGCAGGTCTGAAAATGTGTTTATTCTGTTAGAAAAATAAGATGTTATTTCCTTCCTTTTGAACAATGAAAGTCAGGTAAGTTTGCACCATCAAAGCTCTGATGCTGATTTGATAACAGAATAAAGTCTAAGCTGAGTAAACCACTGGTTTTAGTCTTACTCAATTCTGAAACAACCTGGTGAAATTCTCTACTTCCTTCCCTTTGCCCCTAGGACCAGAGGCTATCACTGCCACTGCACAGCCAACATTACTGTTTAGGAAAGAGATAGGGTCCCATATTAATGACTTATCATATGCTTCATTTTTTAAAATTATTTAAAGGGACTTGAGGGAAGAACAGACCTGTCCAGGGTATGCTACAGAGGAAACTGAGCTGACCAGGCACTACACAAATTACTTTACTGCTTTGCCATTTTTTCTCCACCCACAGCCTGACACTACAGTGACTGCCTGTAGTGGTTGGAAAACAACAAAAACACCACAAAGTTTCTTATTGAGCAATTACAAGAATGCAAGCCATGAGTAATATCTAAGGCCTACACTCTTCCAGGAAGGAAGTGTGTCAGAACAGAAGAGAAACAATCACCACAGGAGCAAAGGGAAAGGGAAGCACAGGTGACCTGAGCTAAGGGGAGATGTCGAAGGCAGAGCTTTCCACATGCCCTGACGTGGGTGGGAACCAGCACTGCCCAGCCCATGCCCCACCTCTGCAGCAGCAGCACCTGAGGGGTAATTTGACCAGCTGGCAGAAAGAGTGAGCTTGGTGCTCCTGCTCTCACTGTACCAGCCCACAGGAATGAGCTGATACCATCTGTGGGAAGAGAAACAAAAACAGTATTCTCCAGGCACAGACAGTGAGAGAAGCTTCCCCAACACTGAACCTAGAAAAAACTGCTGAAATAAATTCCAAAAGTCTCATTACACCTTATGCCTTTCTGCTTCTTTCTTACTCTGGTGGGCTGCTCTCCTCTATTAACAGCAATTAGCCATGAGTACAATAATGAAAATACTCCCTTAAGCATTATTATGTTATTAGCATTCCCTGAGGAGTTGGTAAGAGTTAAAAGGACACCTCAACTAAGAGGATCTCCCTCATCTGTCTCTAGTCAAATGAAGCTAAAAACAAAAACTAAAACAGATCAGAGAGCAAAGAAACAAGATTGAAAAAGGCTATCTCTCACCATTATTATCCATATTCTTAGATTTTATTTTAAAGCACCATAATTTATGCAAAACAGGTATGATACAACTTTACGTTTGGAAAGGCCTATGACTAAATCTAGCAGTAAAGCTTCCATTTGAGATTTCTGTACATCAATGTCTCCAAAATGTGGGATGCACCAAACGCTGGGATTAAAATAATTCACTGGGATAAATAAAGCACTGGGGTGCTTTCTGTCCAGAGGTTTCCAAAACTTTCAAGCTAAAACAAGGCTGAGTTGTATAGGCTGATTTCACTGGCTAGTAACAGTAACTGCATCTGCTTTTACACTAAAACTTCCAAGATGTGAGATCCATTACTAGAAGTTTCAGCTCGTGTCATTCAAACACCACACAATCACAGCAGAAAGATTCAGCAGAATCAGACCACAAGATCCAGCAGTAACTTTTTACAATACTTCAAGTCTAATCTAAGCAGCAACTAACCTACCACAAATGAAGATGCCCCTCAGCAGCATGCAGTATTCTTGCAAGAACAAATGTTTGTGATCATGTTCCAGTACACTTTAACATGGATTATTAAAAGAAAAGAAAGTTGGAATTTGGAAGGCTTTCAAGAGCCAATTGGCTGGAAGCATAAACTCCTTCAGGTTTGGCTAGATTGCTGGAAAAACTTGGATGTGATCTTTGCTACCCTGGAGCTATGGTATTCTCTGCCTACCATTTCAAGCTAACGACAGGCACGACATTTCTCAGCAAGTTCCAATTACATGGTGACTCTGTTCCAGGCTCTGCTCTGATCTCAGTTTTCGAGGGAGGCAGAGAGAGTTCGCACATAAAAGAAACCCTCTGTGGCAAATAATGCTTGTTTCTGTACAGTTATGCCTGACCAGTCAGCCAAGTGACAGCCCAGAGCAGTTCTTATGGGCACAGCTATATTTATTTTCTCTTCTAGTAGCAAATCACAGATATAACTTTCCACAGAGTGAAATACAAGGTTTGTATCCAGGATTTTTAGTTTTGTATAATTTTTCAGGATTTGCTTTCCCTTACACAGCAGTCTCTCCCAACTAACTAGACACATTTCAAAAGAAAATTAAATGATCTGACATTACATGATACATGTCTCTTGTTTAATGTCTCCTTACATTTACAACATGAAAGATAGCAATAAATAAATCTTTTCCCTCTCAAGCTCATCTCATGGAAGTTTTTCAGACATTCCAGTACTGCACTTATTTGTTTTCACTTTAACTGTAACCAAAATTAGTTTTAAAAGTTTTATTGATATGCAAGATAGAAGAAGACAAGAAAAAAAAATTACTAATGCAAACACTTCTCCATTCCCTTCCCCACAGGAAAATAGAGAGGAAAAGTTTATTTCTCCCCATCACATGCAGAATTCAGCATGGACTGAAGAGAGCCACAATTCTGTGCTATTATTAAATCAGGAGCATTCCCCTTATTTAAATACAACTGTCCACTGTAAAAAGTGCTTGACGCAACACATACGACTGTGCATACATGTATTTCCACCACACACAAATACTCTTCCTCTGGCTTTTGAGTTCAACATAGAATCAGTGAATCACAGAATTACTTAGGGTGGAAAAGACTTTTAAGATTATCAACCCAGCACTGCCAAGTCCACCACTTGGATGGCCCAGCCATGTCCCTAAGTGCCACAACCAGAGTCTTTAATATACCTCCAGGGACAGGATTGTCACTGACAGGCTACACAGTTCAATGAAGCCTACAAAGACAGTGCTTCAAATCCAGCTGCATGACCTTCAGGCAACCTAAGTTCCATAGCAAAGACCCAAGAGAATAAAATGTTAATGTCTTAAGATTAAATACTATTTCTTGTAGAAGTTAAAATTAGAGAAAATCTAAGTAAAAAGTATTCTGAGATTAATACTTATGAGAACACAAATACCAGCTGGAAGAATGTATGCTTCTGCTTTGTCATATTTCTAAGTATGCTTTTAAAGTTAAATTTTTTAAGTCTTTCAGCCTGTATTAATACTCTAGCAGTAAATTTGGTCAAGATAAATTTAGACTGGGTAACTGTAGAAATTAGTGATGAAAAAATGGCAAAAGAGAAATTTAAGTGCACTATTCAGTCCTTTTTTTCTTCTTATTGTACCAAAGAAGAACTGATAGTCAAAACAGACTTACTTTAAAAACTCTGAAATTTATTCATTATTTTAAAAAGTAAGCTATATGAATAATGGAATGCAAATATTTAAGCAGCCCTAGAGAACCAAGGACTGAAAGGGAAAAAAAATGTTCAAAATTTTCAAGTTTTTCCTTTTGCATTGTTCCAAGTCTTTGGAACATGTTTTAAGGTGTGCACACAGCAGAAATAAAAGACCTATCCCAGTGAGGGTCATTTTTTTCTAGGACCTACACATGAAGAAAACTGAGGACATAATGCAGGCTGGGGTCAGGCTAACCTTTTGTCAGGCTGACCTTTTCTCCAAGTCTATAGCTCAGAGGAGCACCTAACTGTGACTTCTCTGGGAGGATGTGCATGCCCCAACCCTGGCAGTGTCAAAGGCCAGGCCAGATAAGGACATGAGCAAACTGGTCTGGTGGAAGATGTCTCTGCTCATAGCAGGGGGTTGGTTTTGGATGATCTTTAGGGTCCTCTCCAACTCTCAACATTCCATGATTCTACGGTGACTCCACCACTTCCCTGAGCAGCCTGTGCCAACGCCTGACAACCCTCTCAGCAAATAATTGTTTCTTAATACCCAGTCTAAACCTCCCCTGATGAAACCTGAGGCCATTTCTTCTTGTCCTATCACTGGCTGCCTGGCAGAAGAGGCCAAATCCCACCTAGCTAGGGCCTCCTTTCAGGCAGTCATAGAGAGCAATAAGGGTCTTCCCCTGAGCTTCTTTTCCTCCAGGACAGACACCTCCAGCTCCCTCAGCCCCTTTCTCCTAACACTTGTGCTCTAGTCCTTTCAGAAGCTTCACTGTCCTTTGGACACACTCCAGCACCTCGGTGTCATGAAGCATGATTCATTTTACATTACCCTAAAACATCTGAAGTGTAGAAAAATAAAATACAATAATGGAATGTAGAACAATGTTCTAAAAGCCATTTCTTTAGATCAAAATATCTTGACATGCAAGAATATCACTTTCCCTTTGCTTATCTGACTGAAAATCTAAGGCCAGCAAAGTGAAACAACTTCTCAAATATTGTGCCCTTAAGATTTTCAGTTTCCTGTTAAAATTAGTAAGAACAGTGACAAGCACATGTGTGAGCATGTCCACCTTCTTTCCTGACAGCAGGCCCAAGGCATGCTACAGGATAAAGGACACTGATAACCTTTTAGTTGAAAACTGCCTCCCACCAGTCTTGTAAAAATAACTTTTTTTTAAGAAGAGTTCAACAGAACCTAGCCCAAGAATCACAACTGTGCCCAAAACTTGTTCATATGCAGGATATACAGGGATATCAAGCAGGCATGCTGAAACACCCACAATCTTACCCCAGAGCTGAGGAAAACCATTCTTTAGGACATTACAGGTTTTCATGGACAAAAATTCACTCTGAAACACCATTTTCATCATACTGTGATTGTGTAACATGACTTTTGGAATGAAAAGCTTGCACTGGGACAGCAAGTGGAGTCCTGCGAGTCCATCACACATAAGAGCTCCCATTGCTTCTGACTCCTTGGCACTGAGCACAGAGCAGGTTTCAGCCCAGCAGATACAGGTGGCCTGAGCCAGACCCAGCAGGTGCAGCAGCCTCCCTCAAAGGTCTCAGAACTGCAAACAGCCACCTGCCTCAATTCATCTGGGTGAGCACATTGTCATGGACACACAGCTGAAGCCAAGCAAAACTGCTCTAAACACTTCTCACCAAAAGGCAAGGAATGTGTGTGGCATTTCAGTTCTGCTGTTAGAGTACAAACACAGGATAAGGCTTGCTCTCATTTTTTCAGAGGCATGGTTCACCCTAAATATTACAAGTAATATAGACAAGAACACTTCCACAAAACCTTTTTTTTCCCCATAATCATATATGATATAGTTGCCTTCAAGTAATGTAGGCTAGGGAGAGAAACTCCAGTGCCCATTTTAGCAGCATCTTGCTTTGCACTTCTGGGCTTTGCTGCATGTTGCCCATCACTGCTCATTTTATCACTGATAACCTTTTCATTTTGTTAGCAGACCACACTTGTGGGCTCTTGAGAGCACAGTACTCAGGTTCCCAGTTCTACCTTCTCTCCTACTAACCTTCCTTGATTAAATGCCACAGAGCCAGATACAGCACACTGGATGTGATCCTATCACTGTGCCCACGTTCAGGAACACAGGCTGGTGTTTCACCACTCCAAGTGCATTTCTACATACAGCAGCAGAATGTCACCACCTGAACTGCTCCATCACCTGTTTCCAGCAGGATTTATCAACACCTTAACTACTGCCTGCTTTGTCAACATCACTCGTGCCCCACTTAGGCACATGTAGCAACAAAAAGTACTAAGCCAATGTCCTATTAAACACAAACTGAAATGTATGCATTTCTCTAATGTCCCTGTTACACTGAGCACTATAAAGGCTTTCTCCCTAATACACTTTTACTTAACTTATACACCAATTTTAAATTAATTTGTTCTGCCCTGTTAGGTTTAAAGGCAAACAGAAGGCAACATAAAGCATTGTGAAAGACTTTTTTAAAAAATAATAATTAAAAGTTATTTTTCTTCACATAAATGTATCAGAAAAAAATTACACTATGATTCAGTTACCACTCATTAGGATACCTACTTTACTTGACACTTGTAAAATCTTTTAAACACACTATCATTACAGACCTAAACAAATACACCAGCTGATGCCATACCAAATCATTTCACCTGTTTCAAACAGTATCACCATGCTCTCCCACCGAGAGACATCAAGCCATGCACGCCCCAAGAGAGGCTGGCTGTGAACCCAGCTGCTCTCACCACAAATTTATCCTAGAGGTTAGCAGCTGGTAGGGGATTTTTGTCACTGTGCCAAACACACAATACCAGTCAGCGGAAGTGTTGGGTTAACCTACAGCAAAATGAAGCAATTTTACTTGAAGACACAGATCAATACAAAGTTAGCAGCACAATCATCATCATTTCACAGCTGACATTATGAGTCTGACTCTAAGATTGAAGTATTACCTGCAGCTTTGGACCAAGGTCCATGCATTTCACCATTCCTCAAAATACAGATATTGCCACACAAATCAGTAAGAAAATGCATGACTTTAAAAATTCATTACATTCTGCAAACCAGGGCACAGGAGCCTGAGCTGCAGCTCAACTCCACATCTAGAAAAAGGCATCTTATGATACTGATTGAAGCTCTGAGGAGCTCTCACACTAGCCCAGCAGGGTAGGATGAGTTTACCCTTCCTTATTCCCTTACAGAAATTCTTTTTAAAAGTGCCAGTGAAAACAGCATCTTTCCAGGCTCTCTTCTTTTCTTTTGGTTCCCTACTGAGCTGTGTGACCCAAAGTTAAAGTAGGTAAACTGTGAAATACAAAGAGAAAAATACCGACCCTGGTTTCTCAGAAAATGTAGTGCAAGTGCATTATACAACACTTGCAAAGGTACATTTCTGACTTAAAGGATAGCAGCTGCTTTTTTTAATATGCAAAAATATAACTTGTAATCTTTTCTGAGGAGGACCCCAGGATATTTGGCAAATTACAATAACAAGCTTTCAATTTTTCCCCAGCAGATTTGTATTCACATGGCAACCAAATCACCAAGCTACCAAGATACCGTGGCAAAATCACACAATACAAATTATCACCTAGAAGTGAAAGTCAACTGATATTACAAACCTCTCTCATCAGTGAATCTCTACATCTGTCCATGTATGCAAAGGCCCACAAACATACACAGTTAAAGCACAGGTATATGCACACATGGGCATTACTGAGCTGTCGTGCTGCCCCTATGCCCAGAAGGCTCAGTCCCATTGAAGGCTGATGGCAGAGCAGGTACCACTGACTCCTGAGCATGTGTCCACTTCAGATGCAGCCATGTCATTATTACCCAGACTCCAGACACTACACCCTCCAAAACCTGAACCCCTGCATGACTTCCACACTCATGCATCCCATACACCAGTCACATAAAAAAGAGCAAGAAGGAGGAAATTGATAATTGAACTCTGAAGAAAAGAGATACAGATCTTTAATTGACATTTATTTTAAGTCTTTCAGTTTTTTAATAAACATCTGTTCTCAGAAGAGTCAGCTCAGAGTCATTAAGTGCTGAACTTGAGGAAGCACCTTACAAAAATTGAATATGTTATGAATTGTCACTATAGGAGCTACCATTTCCAATGAGATAAAAAAGCAGTATACTGATACTTTGTTATTTGCTGGAAATTTACAGCAATCTCAAACATTGACATATATCTTCATTATGATTTAACATATTAATCTGAATATCTGAATAGTTCTAAAGAACAACAGAAAAGTCTTAAATTTACTTTTAAGTCAAAATCCTACAGAAATGTTCTGTCCTTGTCCCAAATATGAAATTACTTCCAAGATTACACTGGCTCAATGCCCAGGACTAATAACAACCAGTCACAGTGCAGCAACTACTTTTAGATTCAATATCTTACAGCTCTCCAGCTCTTGATAAAAGCCCTTTTTTTTTTTTCCCCAAGTCAGATGCCATCATATGTAGTTCTCAAGTCTTGAGGCTGACCTGATCAAGTAATGCAGCCATTCTAAATCCAGGCAGATAAAACCTCACAGATCAAACCCAGAAAAGGGATACCTGTGCCATTGGTAAAATGGGGGAGAGGCACTGTGAAACAGAACTCCAAGGAAAAGTCACAGAGCAAGGTTAAATTATGTACAGCATGGGCAAAAAAGTTGAAGGGGTACTGCTACTTCCATTACAGATGAGGAACTGAGGTAAAGGAATAAAGTCAATGTCCCATTTAAATCCCAGTGCTATTCTGCACTTAGCCCACAGCTCAGTAGATCAGACTCCAAGCATTAATCCAGACAGCCAGAAAAAGACGAGCACATACTTAGGGCATCACAGGACTATCTTGTCCAAACTTCAGAGTTACTTTTTAGATGTCTAACTCAGAGCTAGTCATCCAGTTGCCCCTCAATAAACAAAGTACACTCTTCTAAAAGTGCATTTGTTTAGCAGCTATTTCACAAAATCCTAAAACAAATGGTTGGGATAGAACAGACACATCATACTCTGGACATACTGACCCTTATCCACTGTCTATACATGGAACTAGTGGTGACAAACTCAAGTCTAAACCAAGATGCAGTCAGCTAAGGTTAAAACAAATTACTCTTCTCTTGGTTATAAACCAAAAGACTTCTGATTTGACTGAGTTACCTAGGACAGGCTGCTGGCTGCTCACTATGCATTAGAAATGAAGTTGGACTCTTTGTCCTCACATCCCCCTCTCTCTTGATGTCCTCCATATTCAATCTTTATTTCACCAACAAATCAGACTGGATTCCTACAGACAAGCTCTCCTCTGCACTGACTGATGCATTACTTACAGTCCATTCTCAGTACAGGATAAGGCAGGACACGAGTCCTGTTGAATAACAACATATGGGCATATAAGAAATCTGGGAAAGATGGAATAAATTTATTTGATTCTGTTTAATCATGAAAGCCCCAGAATCAGTTTCTCTTCATTAATCTTTTAAGCCTTTTCTCAAAACCATGAGTTTACATTAAGTTTGCTTGCACATCTGGATCCTTTTTTTAGAAAACCTGTTGCCCCAAGAAGCCTTCTAGATTCATGAGAGGACCTACTAAAATGTCAAGTAGTATCCTCAAACAATTTGGTGTCTGTTCTTCCTCAGGCACAGAGATGGACATAGTCAGACCTCCCTTACCTTTCCTGATACATTTATTGACAAGCTTACCAGGAAATTAATTTAAAATATACGTAAAATAATGCAATACACTAACCAGTCATGCTTCTAACTATTCACATTGACACTATGTGTTGCTTACTTATTAGGCAATATCTTATTTCCAGATCATGGGAACTGTTCCAGGTACCAAGGCTACTGGAAAGATACATCCAAATGTCAGGCCATATGCAATGTAACATTTCTGAACAAACACTTCCTATTATTGCCTGCCAGGGAAATGCTAATTTAATTCACCAACTTCAATTCTTCTGAGCCTTTTTTTTTTCCCCCTTAAATAGCTCAATGTGTTCAAATGTTCACTGCCAAATTCAGACCTGTCCTCAACCTCCAAGACACACCAAAAGCAGCAACAGTGAATTGCTACCCCAGAACAGCTAAAACCACCACACGTGAGCCTAGAACTCTACTTTAAGAGTTGCTATGAGACAAGAGAATCAGAAAGACAATGTATTAAATCAGAAAAGAGAATACCTAATCCAGCATACTAATCAAACTGATTTCATCAAGTCTCCTCCAAGATAATCTACTGACAGGGAAGAATAACCACAACATTAACAATTTGTACAGCTGTTAAGAACACATCTAGTCACACCACAGATTAAATGTTTAAGCAATTGCTAAGCAGACATTAAATTTTTCCAATTCAAAGGTCTATGTCTAATCTGCCAATAAAAAAAATTAAATACAGTGAGTCATTTTACTCAGGACAGCAGCTCCTCATCTCAAATAATATCAGAGGTTCTTTCACTAAAACATGTCAGTTGACATCATAGGAGAGGTTTTACCTGCATGTGTTGTATGTACAGAAGCAGGTACCAAATCCAACTCTGACTGCCCTTTAAAAGTGAAAAAAAAATACGATTTCATATATTCAGAAGTCACCTGAAAAATTAACGTGTGATATTTACAGGGAGGTCCTACTCTTCTGAAGAACCTATTTTTAACAATGGTGTCCTGATGCTGAGAGTATCCAGATACAGAGTGGGAAAATTGAGCAGGTTTTTGCAATAAAAGGTTACATCTCTCAGATTTTCTTAAGCCACATCCTTAATGGGATAAAAAACATTTGCATAAGGGAGATCTGGCAGATATACAGAATCACAGAACCAATTAGGTTGGAAAAGACCTCTGAGGTCATCAAATCCAACCTATGACCAAACACCACCATGTCTATACCATGGTACTGAATGCCATGTCCAGTCTTTCTTTAAATACTCTACCAATTCCCTGAGCAGCCCATTACAATATCTCATCATCCTTTCTGCAAAAAAATTCCTTCTAATGTCCAACCTAAACCTCCTCTGGTGCAGCTTAAGACTAACAAAAAGCACTAACAAGGCCACTTGCTTCTTAAACTAAGCAAACACTGAGTGCTCAGAAAGGCCAGGCACAAACTGCAAAAACTATGGGAAAGGAAGCACAAGATGAAATAGTCACTTTCAGCAACTGTTCTCTGTCATTTTTCAACACATTCAAAACCATGAAGTGATTTTAATAAGATGGCAAAGTCTGCAGATGACAGGACATAACATCACAAACGGCATCAACTGTGAAAAATATCTTAGTTACTGGTTGACAAAATGGTAGATGTAGATAAATACAAAAATTGGGGCAGACAGAAAAAAACATTCAAAATTCATCTTCAATATTATGAGCTTTGAATATTCCTTTTCAGGAAATATGTTGTAGGAATTGGGAAAAAATGCAATCAGATGTGGGCATACTCAAATCACACAAAAGGAGGAGGCTCCTCAGCAACATTAATGCTGTGCAACCTTCCATACACCACTGAAGTTCTTACAGTACCAATGGTTCAAAAGGGATTAGAGAGGTTCCTAGAAGACAAATTCACTAATATTTGGAAAGTGCATAGTAACATCTCAGGGAATTCCCAGGGTTGAGTCTCAGGGCAAATATTGCTATGTTCCTGTTTTATTATTCTGCCACTGGCTCACGAGAGAGACAGGCAAGAAGGCTAGGCAGAGCTAAAGTATAACCAGCACCAGCCACATTAAAATCCTGGTACACTGCAATCTGATAAACCAGTAAAATAAACATCTTAAATTAAACCAAACAAGGTCCTTTATTGTTGAAAACATCTGAAATTACCTAAATCCAAAGCTAGGAATTTAATAGGCAAGCATGTACCTTTTAAGCAAGGAGCAAAGCTGTCACTGCCTTGCAGTTTAACATTATAACTTGTCTCCACTGAATCAGACTGTTTGTCCAGCCAGCATCAGATTTATGTCAGCACATGGACTTCCACCCTCAGAGAGCACCTTTGTACTCTTCATCCTCAGAAGCATTTGTCCTTCTGGTAGTTCTGGAAAGCAGCAGAAAAGGGAAGTACTGCATGTCTTGTACATCAGCTGCAGGAATCAAAACAGTAGTCAGAAGTGAAACAAGTCCAAACCAAATGTTCAGTAAGGGCTCAATTATTGATCTGCTACAGGCCATGTTACTGCCCCAGTTATCTCTGAGGTCAGTGCACTGCCACGCTGCTGTTTTTTTGGTTGGAACAATGCTCACGTACCATCCCTCACTAATTACATGTTCATCCACTGCAAATTGCCTAAGGATCTGGACAAGCCCAAGAGGAATTGAACCTTCTTTTTCCTACTGGTATAGATCTATTCTAAAGCCATAGATTAAACATTTGTAAAACAATGACTAGATTTTTTACGTTCTGCAGAAAAAATTACTTTTGGGTAGAAAGGAAGGGAGGTTTTAAGTTTTGTGTTTCACATTTTGAGTTGCTTTCCTTTTTTTCTTCTTGAAAATGGATTACATGCAGAGCATTTTGTAGGCCCTTCCAACTTATGAAAGAAACACAAGATTTCAGTTTCCATCTGGGTTATTATCATGTGAAAGCCTACCCAGCAACAGGCAGGGGAGGTGCCAAACCACAGGCTAACCAGTTAGTATCTAGAAGCTCTTGCTGTACACTTTTACTGATATTTATTACACATATTATTCAATGTACAGCTTATAATGCATCTATACAACAAAGTGAGGTTCCAACAAAGCTTTGGTTGTATGGAGGAACTGAATCCTGACTGCACCAGGTGCCTACACCAGGTTGCCTGACACACCTAAAGAACAGCAGTGCTCAGTGAGACACAGATAAACTTTTAACACTTCAGTAAATGCAGATCAAAACTGCTACTGTTTTTTAAACATCCCAAGACCCTGGTGAAATATTTTTTGTCAATGTTTTTCAAAACACCACAAGTCTGTGTTTCTAAAAATTAGATACAGAAAAATGTTCAATGTAAGGTTTGCATTCTGACACACATTTTAAAAGAGATTTCCCACACTTGTAAATCATGATCAATGCTGGCTAGAGAGGCAAATTAGAAATTAAACATAACAAAACAAATAAACAAAAAATCCTCAAACCATGGTGTTTAAATGTTCCCTCACTGCCTTACAGGGCTGTATTATGATTTGAATGACACAGCTGGGCTCTGAGAACCTACATAAGAAAACTCTCTTGTATAGAAGGCAACAGAGTTGTCTTTCTCTGCCTGCCCCTCATTCACATCTGAATTGTGAAGAAAAATGGCTTTACCTACTGCCTGTGACCAGTCTGGATCATATCTGTACTTCATCCTTGCCATCCCCCTCAAAAAATTCTCTGCTACTTTTGCTGTAATAATGCTGCAAAATTTGGCACTCACAGCCTCCTTATACAAAATGAGAATTAATTTCAATTTGCTGTTTCTACTTTGTCCTAGCAACATGAAACTCACACACACAATTTGATTATATAATCTCCAGATATGTGGGAGGGATTTGGAGGCTTGCCTGAAAACCTGCACTTCTTATGCATTCAAAAGCTCGACAGCATGTTTCTCCAAAGTACACATCCATGTAAGTGAAATCACAATTCAGCTCCTTCACTCTATATCATCAAAAAAGCTACCAAAAAACCAAAAGCCACAAAGGCAAGAGGATAAAATTTTAAAAAAATTACAACAGGCATGACATCTATACAACAGCCTGAGCTTGGTCTGGTCATAAATAAGAACAAATCCAAAAAAAGTTAATGGAATTACACCAATTTATACTATCCCATAACATCAGTGGTTTCAGTCCAAATACCAGCAGATCAGCCACTGTAAAATACAGTCACAGAATTGACATTGACGTCACTGTTGCTGGCAGCTTTTTCTGAAATCTGTGGGCCAGCTGAACCTTAGCCTTTTTCCAATAAACACTCAGGCATGTACCACACCAGCAGTCCCAGTGACAGAAGTGTTAGGCAGGTCTTCTGTTCCCATTATCTATCACTCTTCTGTGTGCCCTGGTCTTAAGGCAATTGGCAATTTTTCAGTTCTCAATAAAGTCAGTCTGTTTTCATTGATAGGCTAAGATTTTGAAAAATACCACTGAAAAAATACCAGAAGAAGTTATAACACTCTCTTTTGCAGTCTAAAGAAAAGTTCCAATTATTCTGTTTGAAGACTCACAGAACTGAAGAAAAGCATAGAAAAGAGACAAGGCTCAACTCGACATATTTTTACAGCACAAGCACTAGCAAGCTGAATCCAGCTGAAATGTATCAGCCTTTGAAAAATCATTAGCATTATCTTTGTTTTCTCTTTCTCAGGCTTTAAAACTTGATGCTGTCTCCAATCTATATGACTTCAAAAGCAGAAAACTATTTGTCCTCAATATGATTATATCTGCATACTGAAAAACACTTTATGAATGCTTTCGTTTTGACTTTTTTTATCTTACATTTCTTCTTTAATATATGCAAATGAAAATTCCACAACTGGACACCAATTTGCTCCCATATAAATAAGTGGAAAATAGCTGATATTCCTGAAATTTTTTTTGAGATCTTAGTCACTTTTCACTAACAATGACAAGAGATGCCATAATTTATTCTGATCAACTGAATATGATAACATATTTTGAAAGTTCACAGTACTTCAGTTCTTCAAAATACCAGGATGACTGAAAAGACAGGAGCAATTTTTGAGACACCCATCTCAAAAGTCTGCCACGTGCCTCATGCTTTAGGCACACACAGTGTTCCAGGGCTGCAGGCCACCAGCTACCAGTATTTCCAGTACTATCTTTTCTTCAGCACAGCAACAGGAAGGTTATCACTGCAGTGGAGGCAAAAGGCTGGGAGTCCTGAGATTCAGGGCAAGCATTCAACTCTGTCATGGATTCCTAATGGTTCAACTGCTGACACTTTCAAGCCTTTCAGAAGAACAGCTGTTTCTTGCTCTAAGAAAGCCATTTAGTTTCTCAAGGCTCATGTAGCAGTCAGCAAGGGACTATCTGCACTAAAGCAACACAAGAGAATTTCAAATGGATAGCCATGTGTAATGATTCAGAGGAAGAGCTTACACAGAGCTTATGACAACTTTCAGACTTTCAGAAGTTGCTACTAAGCTGCCATATCCTGGCATGTTCTGCTCTATCCTGTCTAGAGCAGACTTTAGTATGTACCCACCAAACTAAGAGGACTGACTAAAACATCCAAACTTGATGATCCAAATATTTGAAGAACTAATGAGAATGGTTGAAAAACTTTTCTTAGCTAAGAAAATTAGTCTGGGGACTGGAGGATACCAAATGAGCCAAGAGGACAGAGCTGACACAGGCCGGCTGTGGACAAGTTTGAGATGGGGAAGGGGAGAATATCGGTGCACTTATGAAAGAATTGTGGATCCTCCTCCTGAGCCAAAGCAGAGTTCCAGAAGTGGAAATAGACCAGAGGGTAGAGACTTTTGCCTAATCTGTGAGTAATTTACACCAATAACTAAAAAGCAATGAAGTCTTAAAATAGTTCAAAAGTTTAGGGTGACACATAACACACTCCTATACAAGCACAGGGTGTCTCAGAAAATCAATATGGATGGAGATCTGGGACACTGTCATATTTAGGTTCCAAATTTCCTGGAAGTTAGCACAGATCTGAGAGTTGAAGGCAGTTGGGGTGTTACCCTGTCTATTTTGTGACAACAGGGTAACAACAGGCCTAAAACCAGGAAATATTTCAGACGTGCCAAGAAAGAAACAATACAAACGCTTCCTGAGATACAGAAAGCATAGCAGATGTCCCAGCACTGCCGAAATCCTGAGACTGAGGGGTGTTCAGTTTGATTAGTCTAAGTTCCACCAATCTGACCAGACAGATCAACTCTGGAAAAGACAGCACATTGAAAATCAAAATTCCTGCATTTCTGCCATTGGGTGAATCTATCATTCCTGAGTAAGTTTCCACTTACTGACACTGAAAAAAAGCAAGCATGCAAAGAGCTACTCTTGAGCTTTAGGACACTATACAGGCAATCCATGTTGGCCTACTCCCATTTTTTTAAACCTGAAAAACCAGAAAACATCAGAAAACTATTATGTATATCACAGAAAATTGGATAGGATTACACCTTTTTCTTCTGGTAAACCATAAGCTTGTTTTCTCACTTTTTGTTCCAAGTTGGTCACACTGGTGTCAGAAGAACCATATTTTTTCAGAGGGCATCCTTTCCAAAACACAGGTTTGTTCACTTCTGACTCCAAGATGACTGGAACAAAGAGAAGTTGGTCTCCAAATAGCTGTAAGAAATTTCTGTTTAAATGTTTTTTCCACAAGAAAATTTTTCGTATTATTTTTAACTGTCATAAGAAAAATCTCTCTCTCTGCCCTCTCTCTCACTTCTCATCATTTGAAAAATTTCATAGCCATTCTGTAATTAATTAGTATGTCTGCAATTGTCATAAAGTAACACACATACAATGAAGTGGAAAATTGTTCCCTTCAATCCCCCACTGAAACCAATAAGCAATAAAAAATAAAATAAAATTACTAGAACAGAAGCTTTCAAAATATGTTTATTTGCATCCCTTTCTTTTACCAATATCTTTTATGTCCTATTGGATTTCTCAAAGAAAAAAGAAAATTAACAGCACCAAGAACATTTTTAAAGCCACCTTCATATTGCCTGAAATGAAAAAAGCACATGAATGCAAGTTTTGCCAGCTATGTATAACCTCTGCATTATCACAGATTTCACCATTTACAGGCAGATGGTTGATTCAGTGCTAATTTTCCTTATGACATATGCTTTCCTGTTGAACAAAACTCTGAACAGAAGTTTTAAAAACTTACAAATTAACACATGAGCAAATGCACTGCAGAGGCCATAAGGCAGTTAGTACTGTCAATTTATGTATATGACATTTCACAGCAATCCAGGCTGCCCTAGTCTCTAGTGTACTCACAGAATCTAACCCCTATTTCTCATTGGTTCACTTAATGTCTAACTTTCTCATTTCCACATTGGCAACTCCCAAGCTTCATTTATCTTCTATTTATAAAGGGAAGAGTAGTAAAGGCCTAAAAAATGATAGACCAGTGCACAGAGCATGGAATTTCACCATGGTCAGTTATCTCAAGCCTTTGTTATTTGTAGGCAGATGAAGATTCATACAGTTTATTGGTAAAGGTCCTTGATGAAACCTAAATTAAAAGAGGAACCTATTGTGCCATAATTGTTTGATTTCTACTCAGACCTAAAGCAGAGGTTGAAGAAATACTTGCTATGATATACCTTCCTTCTAGTTCACACCAATATCTCCTGCAAGTATTTACATTCTCAACACTGCAGGTGCAGCCTGGTGTCCACCCAGCTGTTATCTTCCATCTGAGGGTCTGCTCTGTTCTCTTGAGGAGATTATTAGTCTCTTAATTGAGACATTTGTATATACACATTATTTTGGGAACTAAACATATTATTATGCTGTTGGAAAAATTAACTCTTCTGCTCTCAGAAGCATAGAATTGAACTTTGCAACACGTTTTGAATAAATAACCCTTCGAACTGGATTTCATTACTTCCTTGGTCTTCAGTAAACCAAACAAAAAATTTAAATAGTATGATCTTACCCTGGTCATCAAAAGTAACCCCTTCTACAATAGCTATGACAATTTCCCCATCTCCAAGTATAACTAAGTCTGTCTAGTTAGTAGCAGGTGATGATCATCCATCACTTATTTGACTGTTCCCCCCTCTTATGCACGTCCCATTCCATACAAACATGTGCTCTAGCACATCCTTTCACAACGATTTCCAGTGCAGCCAGCCTTTCAATATTCTTTTCATCACATCTTACTGGCTAATAAAACATTTGGATAATATCTCTCTAAATACTCTCAAGACCACAACAGGCTACAAAATCTTAGCCAGAAGTTACCACACTCTGAAAAGTGGAATATGTGCACTTGGAAAGTCCCCAGGCCTCAACTTCAGGCATCAACGTCTAGGGCAAAACCTTGAGAAAAATAATCCAGTTACCAAGTTGGTATAAAATACATTTTCAAGATGGCCAGAGGGTACCACACAGATGACTGTATTTGGAGGAAATTCAGTGTACTTTACAGTAGCAGCTACATCCCAGCAGACAGAGCCTGACACACATCACATTTAAAGTGAGCTAAGTGTTAACCCAGTTTCAAGTGTATACTTTTATCAAGTACAACTATCATTACTGACACCTTTGAAAGGCAGCACAAAATGACACTAGAAGCTACCCTTGTTATATATCACACAGATTATCATTCTGAAACAGTTTGCATATTGTTAGTGGTGACATATGTTTGGGGACCCTCATCATCATGTAAATAAAAAAGGTATCATTTAGCATCTTCTAACAGAAATATAAAGATTGACCTGTATCCAGTTTAATCTTTAATTGAATACCGTTGCTTATCTAACCCACAGATCTTTCTTCTCTGGTTAATAAAAAACATTCCTATATAAAACAGATTCAGCCTATTCTAAAACTGCTGCTGGAATGGACATCTTGCTGCCAAACTGCTCCAAAATCAAGTTTCTACCAATAGTTGAAAATATAAAGTAAAGGCCTTCCATTTAGGATCATATTTCTTGTACTGCACCTTTGAATTTATCACACATTACAGCTGGTACTACACAGTTCAATTCCCTGTTATGCATCAAATGAATAGATATTCTACCATCATCCTGCCATACTACAACACTGGCTGGAGAAGAGCTGTTGGGTTTAAGCTACAATGACCAATGGCACAAATGACTATGTCAGCAGGCTGGCAAACAGATCTAGTTTTAAACCACAAAAACATATGCTGCTTATTTCACAAGCAAATTTATGCTTATTATTTCAAAGGGAAGTGTCACCAACCATTAGTGAAAGTAAATATGAATCTCACACTCTCCATTTCTAGCTTCAATACCTTGATCTGTTTTCATTTTTTCCCTTGCCAAAATGTTTTAGACAATTTAGGTGCTTGTGAAAGATGTTCCTTTTTTTTTTTTTTTTAATGGGATTGTCCTTAGGCCTTGGAGTTAATTCAGGAAGATTTTTAATTAAAAACAACATAGCCCTCCTGTAGGTGTTCTCTTTTTCATCTTGCTTGAATTCCCTCAAGTCTAGCTTTCCCCAAAGACAGCTCAAGAGGAAAATTATGACAGATACCTGCAATGTACAGAAACAGCAGGAGGAACAAAATCAACAGGGAGCAGGGACTGACTGAAGCATGTGAAGGAAAAGGAAAAAAGGAGGTAGAATTTTGAGGTAACTCAGCAATTGGGGTAGTCAGCCACTCAGGAAAGGAGCAAACTTGAAAGTCCATAATCATTCCCCTCTCGTCCTTCTTTATCTTCTTCCTTGATCTTTTTTATATGACATGGTGAGAGATACCTATAACAGAGCTGATTTGACCTAATTATTTTTCATGTTAAAAGAAACAAAGTGTTGAAGATGCTAATAAATAAAATATGACAAAAGTGAGAGGCAAAAATACTAAAAATTAACACTCTAATGGACATTGCACAAAAAAGCTGCAATATAATTTCACTTTCTTACAGGGGTTGTTTGTTTTTAAGAAAAAGAGAGAACAAAAAACTTTTGGCCATTAGGAAAAAATTTTACACTACTTAAGAATTTTATCACTAAGTCATTCTACATTTATACAGATTTGGTTGATTAGCTGGAAGATCAAAAGCCTAAAAGAACATCAGGGAAAACAGTTACAAAACAGATTTCAGAAAAATAACAAATCAGGCATTCAAAAATATGCAGGGTCTTATTTACCACAATCATCCCTTCTGGAGCTTGAAGGTGTATAAATAGAAACCTTTCACCAAGAGGTTTATTATATTTCATCAGGAAGCCTGACACTTCAGACAATGAAGGACTTCACATGAACATATTTGTCATGAATAATTAATAAACAGTCAGCTGGTTTGGCTCCTTTAAAAGCAGCTTGGTTCTTTTGTTTCTTTTAGCTGCTACCCCTACTTTCAACTGTAAGGCAGACAGCAACACTTATTCCTTCCTGCCAAACCAGGAAAATACCTCTTAAATACATAGGGTGAAACAACTTTCTAGATTACACAGAGATACAGTACATCACTATTGTCTCAATAATTTTGAACTCCATAAGAGACATAAAAATTTGACAGCTTGACTTAAGAATATTTTGAATAAAACTCACAATTTTAAATTTTTTTTGTTTTCCTTATTCCTAAAATTTTGTAAGGCAATGTAAGTTGTTTATTCGTAATAATTTTAATACCTTGAGATGCTTCACACGAAGCAGGGCAAACTGCATGTTTTTGTATTGCATAGTAAAAACAAATAAATGTTACTGGTAGAGCACACCAGACTCAATCAAACCATCTGCATTTCTCCCAGATTACACCTGTTTTATTTTGTATTATAGCTGTAATAGAAAATAAAGTTTTGTTCTGAAATAAGAGATACAGTTGATAGGTTGAAGGAAATTATTCTATTTTTTCCTAAACTTTTATAGAGAGAGAACCTGTATCCTTTTTGCCTTTAGAAGCAGAAATACCTACAGTATTATCTGAGAGTTCTCCAGATATATTTTGAAATCTTTGTAAGCATATTAAACCAATTTCAATTTCCCTTGTAAAAAAGAAAACAAAAAGCAAGCTTGTCTGTCATCTTATACAGCCCATGAGGGTCATTTCAGAATTTCTAACACCATTTATCCTCCTAATGTATGACACATTTATCCTCCTAATGTATAGTCACTACATGAACATATTTTCTATTTAAATTAAATGAATGCAGCACACAACTCAGGCAGATATAATACCTTGAATGCTAGTAACATTTATGGTTAGGAATGTTATGCTGGAAATGTCAGCACCTCAGTACAGGACATAAATCCAGGAGAGTGCTTCCTTTGACTTGTCAGGTATTCTACCACAGAGACCATTTAGTTACTCTGCTCTGAACCCCAAAGTGCCACATGGACACTGCAAAAGAAGAGTTCCCAAGCTGGCAGAATGATGGTATGATTAAGTACAGCAAATTCTGCTCACAAATGTGGCAATCAGAGTGCCAGTGATACACTAATGAAGACACAAGACAACCCCAAGAATCAAACTATGTGTCTGGGAACGTTGTCCAAACACTTCTTGAACTCTGGCTGGCTCAGTGCTGTGATCACTTCCCAGAGGAGCCTGTTCCAGTGCCCAACCACTCTCTTCAAAAGGGTGAAGAATCTTTTCCTAATAACAGTCTTAAACCTTCCCTGACACAGCTGCATGCCATTCCCCCAGGTCCTGTCACTGTCACCAGAGAGAGGAGGTCAGTGCCTGCCCCCTCTGCATGAGCCACCTCTTTGAGGCTGTCCTCACGTGGTTCTCCTGTGCTTGCGGATCAGAACACATGGCACAACAGTCTCCTCTCTCTGAAAGCAGCCAAGAAAACCTAAAGTCATGTCATTAGAAAGAATCTGCATGTCAAACTACAATTTTCATGCAATTTACACTGAAAGGTGTTAAGTACACATCAAAGAATCACAGAATCAAAAAGGCTGGGATAGAACTCCGAGACTGAGTCCAACCTTTGCCTGAACATCGCTATATCATGCAGACAGCATCACTGAGTGCCACATCCAATCTTTCCCTAAACACCTCCATGGACATTGACTCCACCACCTCTCCAGACAGTCCATCTAATCACCCCTCCTGCAAATAAATTCCTCCTAATTTCCAACCCAAACCTGCCCCAGTGCAGCTTAAGACTATCCTCTCATCCTGTCACTGATTGCCTGGGAGAAGAGGCTGACCCAAACCTGAAGGCTACAACCTCCTTTCAGGGAGTTATAGAGAGTGATAAGATCATCCATGAGCCTTCTCTTCTCCAGGATAAACACTCCCAGCTCCCTCAGCTGCTTCTCATATCACTTATTCTCCAGACCCTTCACTAGCTCTGTTGCCTTTCTCTGGACTTGCTCCAGTATGTCAATGGCCTTCCTGAACTGAGGGGCCCAGAACTGGACTGAGGACTCAAAGTGTAGCCAGTTTCTATTATTCTGAAATAACCTGTATCATTACCCTAATTATTCCCATAAATATCCTGAGATATCCTGCTATCTCCTATTTGTCAGAATAAGCAAACTTTTATCACTTGTTCAAGGTACCATTCCACAACTGAAATAAATACACAAGGTAATGTTAACGTATGAGTATTTCATTGTACTGAATTCTGAAAAAAAAACTGTATTTGGGAAGGCTAATAATCTTCAGCACTCTCAGTTGATAAGCTTGTTTCCAATATGCAGATTTTGCCCTATTACTTACAACTTTGGAAAATGTGACCAGAAACCTTTCAGCATAGTTCTGAGACTTTGGGAAGTTCAGCCAAAGTAGTCTGGTCTGTGTGCAGCCTTCATCTGGCTTCCTTCATTTTGACAGCCTTCACTTACCCCAGGTGCCCACTTCCCCTTCCCCAGTGGTTACAGAGGCACTACACACAAAAGAAGCAGCTGTAGGCACAAACCTGCAGCACCAAATGAAGATAGCAGTCAGTTGAAGGATCTCTTCCTCTCGTCACAGAAAACAAGGTGTGCAGTGGACTGTGTAAAGAGAAACCAGTCTCTAGTGGTGACAGAAAAAAAGGTTCCTCTGCCTCCAGACAGAGCTTGTTTGCTGCCAGGCAAACCCCAAACTTTACACAGGCAATCTACCACTGCAAATTCCTCATGTGCTGCATGTCTGGACTTGGCAACATTAGATTAACAGTTGGACTTGATGATAGAGATCTAGTGCAACCTAAAGGATTCCTAAATTTCCTTAGGAAGGAAAGGATTCCAAATCTTCCTAAGCAGCAACTCTCAACCAGCTTTGCTAAGAGCATGAACTGTAACATAATGCACAGAACCTGAAAACTGAGTTCCTGGGCGCTCAGAAACAAGGCTAAATTAGCAGGCCTTTCCAAAATTATTCCGTATATCAGCTCTCCATCTGCAGAATAAGGATAAATCTGATAAAACTCCTGGAAGACAAGTGAAAATATGTTACAAGCATTGTGTAACTTATCTTGGAAGAAGATTTGATTAGTAGGAGACCTGTGTCTGTGACAAACAAATGACAAAGATGCTGAAAAGCAGTCCATTAGGTGACCAAGGCTACTGAATAAGGCAAGAAAGTGTCCACACTTCTGGATTTGCATAACAAGAGGGGAATAACACAATGAATTAAGCTTGAAAGGCAACTTTAACTCTTTCTATTTCCTATTTTTCAAGTGTTCAATTATTGGCTCTGAGTATTTTTTGAATGCATTATTTTTAATACAATTCATACAGAGGATGCCCACTTCAGCTTCATAACATGTTCAAGAAATGCTATATTGAACTTCCTTTACAGAAAAAAAATTAAAGGAACAGGAACTGTGCTTCATAGCTGACCACCATATCATTTTAAAACCAGGTTCTTCTCTTTTGGTTTTACAGTTTAGCAAACTAGCAAACTTCTAGTTTAGCAAACTTCTTCTGTTGAAGTAGTCATCTAAAGTAAAAGACTCTTAGCCAAAAATTAAAATAAACAAACAAATAAATAAATAAATCCCCACTGCACTATGGGATAAAATGAAGCAAGTATTATTAATAAATTAAATAACTTTTAAAATAACTACTCTGAATTTGAAATTCTTCATAACAAGTGCAACCCTGTAAGAACTTTTAAACTTTTAAAATTTTATTTCTTTTTAGATTATATATTCATTGTCTCCAGAAGGCAAGAATTAATAAATATATATTTTTACTGTCAGGGGCAGTAAGATGTTCAAGAGAATGAGTGGCTCCTGCTTTACAATTCAAGTGTAGAACACATGACAGCAAAAGTTACTTGGTTGACAGCTTCCCAAAAATAAAATAAATAACACAGTCCTTTAAAACAGTTGCAAATTGTTTGTAAATGGGAAAACATACTATGCTAGTATGTAACTACACAGACTCTTATTCTGAATAAACACTATTAAGTCAAGTCTTAGCAACAACTGAGATTGTAAAAAGTTTGACCAGTGTCATTTGGTCTCGCATGAAGAACAAAACATATGATGCTGCCAGAACAGTTTTTTATGCTGCCTCTTCAAATTCATTAATGTGTGTTCTCTTAGACTGTGGTGTGTTTACCAAGTAAACAAAGTAGCTTAGCTGTTAGTCTCGTTAATCTCCAGTTCTTCATTAAATAGCAATCAGCTATTTCCCTGAGAGGTTTTTTCCACTAAAAACCATGCTTATCCACATAGAAAAGAAAGAAAAAAAGAAAAATTGGAACAACAAATGAAGGTAATATCAGGGCATAAAAATAACCACTCAAATCATCTGTCTCTGCACATTATTTCATTAGTGTTTATTCCACTAAGTGCTACATTTCACACAAACTGCCCTTGAAGAAAAAAATTTTTCAGTTGTTTGTTAACTAGCAGGTATTTCATAGAAGATATTGAATAAAAAGTCTAATTATATGGAAATCTAAGCATTTGTACAAGGACTGTTGCTCAAACAGCAACTGTCCTTATCCATCTTGGCAACAGAGTAGGTACGTACACAAAGTGGCTCTGGATTTGGGCCAAGCAAACAGGGAGAGGTGTGAACTATCTGCAGACAGTTTTCATTATTATTATTATTGCTATGCATTATTGTTATTGTTGTTGTTATTATTATTATAATTCTAAAATTGGCTCCCAAAGAGACACTTCCATCAAAACTCAGTGAAAACTCAGGTCACTTGGCAAAGTATTTCTTGGCACACAGAGCACACTACCTAGCCCAAAGGCCCCAGAAGTCTACCAAAAATGAAATAATGACTACAGGGTATTTATATATGCAACAATTTGCCTATGCATTTGACTGAATCAAAACAGCTGTCATGCATTTAAAAAAAAAAAAAAAAGAAAATTAAAGGGGGAAAAAGAAGAGGAAAAATGGAAAAAGTAAAACAAAAAACAAATAACAAAATAAGGAAAATATAGGATGCATGTTGCTAAAAATTAAGTAGGAAAGTACTGAGAATCTTAGTACCTAGGTTAGGAAATTTCAGCTCTCTCTTTTCTAAAGTGACACCTACAGAAGTGCCACACTTGCTTATTTTTGTTGTTCGCAAACAGGGCTCGCAGACAATAGATGATGTCAGCGTTTTGGCTTGTAGATAAATATCCAAGCATAACACTATTCTTAGCTAACTTCCTAAGGAAATCAGGCATATCTAACTGTGCTAGCACTCAGCCCTCTGCCCTGAAATTTTCTGAGCACAAAACCTACTTTGACAAATTTTGTAAAAGGCTCAGTACCTCAAAGGAACAACCTGCCTGCCTTTTGGGAAAGCGGCAGGCTGGTGTAGGGAAGGCAGTGTATCAAAGACCTTGTTAAAAGGAAGGAGGGAGGGATGGTTCATCCCAAGATGTGGTGGCTGGCCAGCAACTTGCCATTTCCAGCACTTGTGTCCACTCAAAGACAGGAAAATGGGGGGAAGTGGGGCAGAGCAGCATAGCATACAAGTTACAAGCAACTATTAAGAAAAAAGAAATTAAATTTAACAGAGAAACTTCACTGGACTTGCTGCTCATGAAACACTACATACATCTGCATATAGCATACTATGCTCTGTCTTGGCAGGAAGATTAGCTCAATTGTTTAATGGGACTTATCCATATCTGATTAAAATGATCCTAAGTGCTCCCCATAATCTTTAAAATATGTCCCCTGGCACTAATAATTTTATGATGAAAGCTAAATTATGTTCCGATCAAATTAGAAAAATTGAGGCAAATTGCATTAGGCTATTTAATACAAATGTTCCCTCTGAATGAAACAGCAATTTCATGGTTATTCTCATATCCTGTAGGAACAAGGACATAAAGGTGATCTGTGTTTAACAAAATCTCCAGATGCAATGAGAAGCAAAGAGATGGGAGACCTTAACTAACGGCATCTGGTTTTCCTCTGTGTCAGTGCCCTATTGCTGGTACACAACATAAATTACTTTTGTATCACCAACCAGGACATCACATCACCCCATGTCCATTAACCTGTTCCTGGTGCTATGAATTTGGAAAGTGAATTTTCCTACACTTTCCAGATGTTCTTTTTCAAAAACAACTGTAATGCCACAGTAACATACAGCATTATCTATTTGTACATCTCTTTTTCTGAACCTAGGTTTTCCACTCCATGGCCCCAGAGTTCAATTTTTTCCTCCCGAGGTATGTTTTTCAAAGTTACATAATTTTTCTTCTCCCTCTTTTGGATTTATTTATCTTGCCCCAGGGCTTTGGTTTTTTATGTTTACTACATTTTCTTTTCTCTTCCTTAGCAGAAGAGAAATGAAGACAACTTTACTTGTCTCTACTCCCTTGACATCAACACTGAGTACTCAGCTATTTCTTCACTAGGTTCACTTACTTCCTACATTTTCTTTACCCACTTCCATCCATCCTGAAACTATGCAGCACCAAACAAAGCTAAAGCAGTTGCACCAGTGGCTGCCCACTCTATAGCAGCCGAGCTACCTGGATCTCCAGTGTCAAAATCAGAGCCTGGCAGGGCTCACTCAAGGGCTCCAGAGCTGTGGAGAACAGAGAAACACTCACAGTATGCAAGAGGTGAGGTGGCAATGACTGCTGAGGCACCCATGTGCTCACTCAGCCCACAGGCAATGCTCCAGGGAAGGGGCCACGAAGCTTCAGGCAGCCAAAAAGGTTCAGTGTGAAGGAGAGGAGATGACCCAGCATACCATGAGCTACTGACAAACAGGAGCATTTGGAACTGTGGAGAGCCACACAGATGCTGCAGCTGGGACAAGGGAAGCATTATCAATTTTCTCACATGGAAAGGATACACTATGTTTATGTTTTCAATACAAGAAATTCAGTTGCTAAAATAGAAAACTGCTATGTAGGGTAAGTGTGCTGTAGAATAAAGCAGCTTAAATGAGGGATAGGGCCTAGAAAAATGGAGGATTCAAGGGGTTTGCATGAGAACAGTAAGAACTTACATGAGACCAGAGAACAGACTATAATACTAAATTGCATTTAAATATTACTAATTTTCCCCCAAAAAAAAAGAACAAAATAATTTTGCTAGGCTCACAGTCAACCCGTCTTGCTAAATAAAGCTTAAATTATGGGCTAGTCACCTCAGGCTCCTGCCACAGTTGACAGAGATTAATTTATTGCTTATGTGTTATTCTGGGGATATTTCAACATGGAAAAGGGAAATCAACTCAATTTGGAGAAGAATTACCTCAAAAAAACCAAACTAACACACAAAAAAAAAAATTTCACTAACATGGAATTAAACCACTACATTATTTTGGTGTGTCAGTAGAACAAACAGCAGTAAGATGGTGAGTAAATTTACAAAAGTACATTGAAAATTCTGATAGCATGTGGCTGTGCCCTGTGTTTACTTAATTTGAATTTTAGGTGAGGAGAAAAGGAGTTCCAGGCTGGGATCTACTCTCCAACCTTTCTAAGCTTACTGTTCTCTCTCACACATGGTCTGTAGCTTCTCTGACCTCCCCTTCACTGCCTTTCAAATGGCTGAATTCCCCCTGGACAGCTGGCAGCACCTTCATTTTTCTTCCCAGCAGATCTGACTGATCCTTGCCTCCTCCATCTCTGATTTCTCTAGCAAGCTCCCATCTTCCCACACTGCCTGCACTCTTACCATGGATACCTGGCGAGCTAGAACACACCCACCAAACGTGTGCATCTCCTTCACGTGTTCTGCACAGCACCTCAAGCAGAAGCACATGTGAAAAAGAGACAGAAGGGTATTTCATTAGGATGGCACACTGCATATCTGATTTAACAGTGCATCTGTTATGCATATATTCTTTATATAATTCATATATCTCACACAAATAGAGACAGGCATCAAAATTACTATAAACTGACGATATAAATTTTATGATCTGTTCTCCTGTCTTGGCAAGCACTTCACACAGATGGTTTCGGAAACACTTGAGGTGCTTGTCCCCTCCCTACATATCTGAGCCCAAGGATGGGAGCTGCAATATACCATAGATACACTCCTACTTACACGAAGACTTTGATCTTGGAGACACTAGCACTAAAAATTTCAGAGGAAGCTGAAAAGAGGCAGACAAAAGAAAGAAAGAATAAATAAAAGACTAGGCTAATGTAGGTTCTCACCTCCACAGGCATCACTCAAGTTAAAAATTATGTCACACAGCAAAACACTAGATCATATTCCTGTCAAAAATTCTGTCCATTTTCAACTCACTGCAACTTGATCACCTTATTAGAACTACCTCCCCCTCCCCAATTCTCTTAGCACTAAGTTGAAGCAATAGTATTTCCCAGCATCCTATATTCAAGGCGTGTGTGTAAATATCAGGCTAAATTAAGGGTGTTTACATACCACTGAATGAGCAGAACTAAATGGTTTTTTGAGTGATAGGCAGTTTTTCAGAATACCTATCAACATTTCTAAGGCATTTATCACTGTAGGATGTTCTGACAAAAAAGCTTCGTTCTATTTAAGTCCCCAAAGACTTCCCTTTTCAGTGTTGGAACAAACTGAACAGAAGGTGGAAAAAAATAAATTGCCACATAAATGTAGGCATAGAAAAATCCTTCAAGTCCCACATTATGTTACTGATGTCTTCTTTGCTCTGGGCACAAATGACTGGTACAAACAAGACAGAATCACATGCATACAGCCAGTGAACTCATCAGGGGCACATTCAAAAGGCTTGTACTCAACAACTAATTGCTTTGGGAAAGAAAACAGTGCAGAGGTTTACACCTACAAGGGTTCTAAACTAATTGTAGGGCAAGCAACACTCAGCCCTGATTTACAACAGTACAGAGGTTTATAACAAAGCTCCAGAAACTCGCCTGTTCTGTACCATGGAACACACACAGAATGAAAACTTAAGCTTGGGCAGGATATTTCAGGCCAAAATCTTTAATCAGAAGAACAAATTAAGAAACTCAAGTGTTGAGGATAAGCCTTTTGCTATCACTTCTGCATGCTACACATGTATTATCCAGGCTTTACATGGGGGATTAAGCATCACATGTGCCACCCATAAACTTGCAACCACTCTGTAATGTGTTTGCTAGTGGGAAAAAAAAAATGAAGCATTTACAGGAGCTTATTAAACATCACTTTAAAGACAGGAGAACAAGCACCTTAGTGAGGTTTAAAGCTCTACTGGGGACTGATTCTACTATCCCTGAGGAAATAACTAACGTAATACAGAAATATGTAGTTTGAGTTTTATTTTCTATTTAAGAGTACACTGACACTCCTCCCAATTACTAAAATGGGTCACAATGCCTTTATCTTCATATCTTTATCTACATATCTTCATAAGGCAATATTCATTATTAAATCAGTAGTTAAATTCTGTAAAAATGCATGTAGAAGCTACATAATTTTTTATTACTTACAAAAACAGCAAAGGTTCTGCAGACTGAAACAGCTGCCTGCCTTAATAAAGGGAGGTGGGAAAGACTCTGAGTAAGATAAATGTGCATTTAAAAATAAATAATGCTGTGGATGATGGAGGCCCTTGTGCAACCTCACCAGGGAGGATGAATTCAAGACTTATGATCTCTGCAAAGATATTTTCCACAATTTATTTTAAGTAGACAGTAATGAATTTTTATCTCAACGCAATATAATAAGGGCTTTCTTACAATGTTTAACACTATTACAAGAGGTATGCTAAAGACCTGCAAAAGGAATTACTGTTGTACACCATTTTTAGCCTATGACAAAAGTTGCTGACCACAAACAGAAATGTTTCACATTATACAGAGTAGATAAAGGCATAAAAGCTGAAGATTTACCTGCCATTCATTTCAAAATAATATGTTTAAAAAATGTATTTACAAGCACATTAATATCAACTGCATTTTTCCACTAAATAGGGCAGAACTTCAGGGACAAGGAAAACAAAAAATCCAGCCTTTACAGATCTTCTTCTAAAATAAAACTTATTTTTTGTCTTACCCAATTACAAGGGAAATAAAGACTTTCATGGCTTTTATTGCCATTCAATCCCAATTATAAAATGTGTAGCAGCTGGTCAGCAGCTCTGATGAAACTAAAGCATCCACAGCAGCAGGACCACTTCTGTGTTATGCCATATATACTGCAAAGGAGGCTGTTTACTCAGCCAGTGGGTTAAAATGAAGCAGCACAAGGAATTTCAAGAATAAAGTACCCCTGTGGAAAAAATCACCAATTGAAAATCTCCAAGTGGCTTCTCTGTTACCAGTTTACTGACAGAGGTGGCAAGTGAGAGACAGTACTCTCCTACACAGAGGAGCAGAATCCACCATGGGTCAGCAGGAAAAATGCAGAGCAAGCCCGAAGTGACCCTGAGGCTGTGATGAAGAGCTGACAGCTCCAGAGTCCCTCTGCTGTTTTTTTGGCTTTTTTTTTTTTTTTTTGTTTGTTTTTTTTTTTTCTTTAAATTTCGTATTTGTTCCTGCCCGAAACGTCCTGGTACTGCATCCATACATACAACAAAATTAATTTAAGCTGCCCTGGCTAATTAAAAAGTTGGAAAAAATCTTTAATCAAATCAGTTNGCTAGAGGTATATTTATGTAGTTTATAACATAATTCCAGAGGCCTAAGATCAGCCTTATTCTACATTCTTCCTCCTGGGCTGCAAAAGGCTGCGTCAGAAGTCATGCCTGCTTATTTAGGGGTTTTATATAACTGCCCAGGACAGGCACATGAACAGCATGTCAGGACACATGATGCCTTCCCAAACCAGCCCTCACCACTTGACCTCACCTGGACAGCAGAGCACTGGTGGAAAACTACAAAAAGAAAACACTAGTTGGGAACCTCAGACCCAAATGACCCACAGCAGTTCACGGCACAACAAACCTGGACCAAGTTTATCCATAACACATATTGCTCAAGAAATTAAGAAAACTGGAAATGTCACTGTATAACAGCTTGTTGGCAAACAAATTAAATGCATTAACACGTAATCATTAGGAACAAGAAAATGTCCCTGTCCTCCTCCTCATGCTTAACAATGAGGTTTTAACTGTACCCTTCAAGAACACCAGGACATTCTTCCATGAGACACTCTTAGTCTCTGCTTCTGGAGGGAGTCACAATCAGCAAAAAAGACTCAAGGAAATTTCAAATTTCATTTTCACTTAAATAGGGGGCAGTACACATGCAGACTTGGCCTGCAGTAAAGACTCCCTACAACAGTGAGGACGTTTAGCAGGAGACTGAAGGCACACAGGTAAGCTCAGACACAGCTCTGCCAGCCAGCTGTGTGGGCTGGTGATGGTGGCAGTGATGGGCACCATGACCAGCTACAGGCTAACACCCAGGGACCTGTGCAGTGAAATCAAATCAGACATTTCACAGAATCACAGAATGGTTAAGGTCAGAACACGCCTGTTTAGCAAGGTCTGTAAACCAGAAACTGGCACCCCTACAAAGACATAAAAACAGCCCATACACAAACCAAGGAGAGCAGTAAGGGCTCTTCACCACCCCACACACTGCAGATGGGCAAGTAGGGGTGCCTATCCAAGGCTGGGAATTTGCACAAAAAAGAAATGAAAGGGAAAAAAAGCAAGGAAAGCCTTCCAGAGGGCAGATGAAGGTCATAATATGAGAGGAAATGCTAGATAAAGGCAGCAGTGTACCTTAAGAAAATGAAAATGCAGTGCTGTAAGCCAGTATCACTACTGTAATAAGCTCAGTTATTGTTGTAGTTTGCCTTGAACAGTAGCCAATGACATTTTAATAAATTGATCAAATGTTACCTGGTTGTGCAAGGATTTCCACCTGACACAGAATACTACTTTGTAGCATCAAATACACTTTTCAGTGATTTCAATGCAAATTTTTACCTTTCAGAGTAGCAATTCAACATGCTAAGATTAAAGAATGTTACCTCTCTGCTGGGGATGGCAGAACACTTTAGTGACAGCTGTGTCCCATAAACTGAGCTAAAAAGCTTCATCTCACAAAACACTTCAAGAGAACAGTTAAAATAAACATAGAAAACAGAAGCCTATTTGAAAAAAAAAAAGTTTCCATTAATACCTTGTTTGAACTGTTCTGAGTTAATTCTTTCCATCATCTGTTACTACTTTGCACGTCACCAATCTTTAATCTTTAGTTTTCCTTACAAAAGCCAGGCTGCCTGCTCTCAGGGTTGACCAAGTAGTGAAATGCATGGACAGAGGACAAATTTACTGCTTCAGAGAGCTATCTTTAGAGACTCAAACTTTCAGTGTACTGAAGTTCAGCCAAGTCCTTTCTGAAGCGTTTTTTAAAAATCACTTCTATTGCCTCATTGAACAAAAGAAAACAACCTGGTTTTCCCTCTTTTAATCTACTCCTTTAAGTCTGTCCTTATACTAAGCTTCACTTATTTTAGAAATGGCAAATTTGCCAGTCTGTGGAGATGAACTATGTTGAACCACAAAACATTATATTCTAGAAGGTAAGAACCAATGTTACTCTAAATGCACACTCTGTATACTGGCTGCTTAAAACAGAGCAAGACAACAAAATTAACCACTATGTGAAACCCCTTAAAAATATCCCTGATGAGCTAAGAGTGCCTCTAAAGTTGAATGAAAACAAATTTAATTAGCTCAGTTGTTTCATGATGCCCAAAAGGACTTTGGAAGTTTTTCAATGAAAATGGAATATACTTATACAGAAATTCAATACTAAATTTAAAAGACAGGAAGGAAATGTTTCATACCAGATACAAAAAAGTAAATGACAAATTCTGAATACCTAAATCAACCCAGCTTGTCCCTCTGCAGTACTTCAGAAGGATGTCATGACTTTGATGAGATCTATACTGACCAAAGAAAAGGCAAAAATCAAACCAAGACCTAAGGTGCACATTCCAGGCACTTTATACACCAAACACTTACTCCAGGGAGTAGCCCTTGTTTAAATAAGGCAGGATAAGGAAAAAGATCTGTTATCTCCACCAGCAATCCCTCTTGTGCTAGTTGCATCATTTTCCTTTCTAGGAGCAGAAGCATTTATTTTTTAAAATATTTAATATATTGTAATATTTTTAATATATACCATCTTAAGAACCTCTAACTTCTATGTGTCTCTGGCACCTGACAAGCACCATGCCCCGTTCCATAGAACACCATACTTGGCATAAACCAAACAGGTCTTTGTCACAAATATATATGTAAGGTAATTTTTAGCTAAAAGACTCAGAATAAGAAGCATCCTTGAATATAAACATAAGACAGAAAAAATACACAATGGTTGTCGGATAAGTTTTTGAAGTAAAATATTGAGCCTTGCACAACTGAAATTATAACGAAAGAGAACAACACTAAAATAAAATGTTTCTCATTTTATTCAAGTAGAATTACTGCCAAAAGCAAGAAATCAAACTAATCCACCCAAAGAAACCTGGTGTTTTTTACAAATAACCTTCACACAAGAATCAAGGCTCCCTTCTCACAAAAATAAATGTACATGAAAACATCTGGGGCTATTGGAAGGTGAAATCACTTTCCAGCTGAAATGGAGGTACATTACCAAAACAAAGGAGTGAACGGTACCAAGGGAAATCTAAGGAAAATCAGAGAAAGGCAGCATAAAAAATTTTGTTGAGCAGCATGATGTAAGAGACTTTAAACCTTTAATTACTAAAACCTGAAGAAAAAAGACATTAATAGCTGCTTCAAGATACACCAATTTCACCAGGAGAGGACAGAAACTATTTTCCATTACCACTCTAATAGTGGAAAAATGCCCAAGGGAATCAAACCCAGAATGCAGAGGAAAGCAAACATTTCAAAAAGTGTTTGTGGCAATAAGCTGCAGAGAGCCAACACCCACACTGCTCTCTCCAGCCAGCTCTGCTGAGCCCTCCCCTCGAGAGAGCAGGGAGCACCCACGGAGAAACAGAGAATGGGAGACAAAAAGAACTGCCCAGGCTTATAGATATAAGGAAAAAGCAGTCAGGAAAAAAGAAAAAAAAAAAAAGACTGGAACATGGAAGGCCCTTCTGAAGCTGCTAGGAGGTGCCTGCACAGATGGGCAATTGGAAACTGATGTTCCAGAGGCTTTTTGCTGCCCTGAAGGAACACTTCCATCTGTGGTCTTCTGCTGCTGGAAATGACCATGAATACACTCAAAGACTTCAAAACAACGATGGCAAAAACACTGTGGGTGGCTTAGTTGGTCTGGGGTTTGTTTGTTTGTTTAAAAATTTTCAAATAACCAGACACAATAAGGAACTTGAGTGCTTTTTGCTCATTCCAGCAGCATGGTCATTACCAGATTGTACAGCCTCTCCCTGAAGGAGAGCACCTTCTGCAGCAGTGGCCAAACACAGCCCCTCTGGCAGGACAACTCCCCAGAAACACTTCTGCAAGGAACCCACGCCAAAGAGAAATACAGATACCATCTCTAGCATCCCAAATTCATAGCCCCAAGGCACAGAGTACCCAATTCTATCAACGCTACTTAATAATTTTTCAGAACTACTCAGAAGATATGGGGACAAATAGCAAAACAGTTTAGCAGGTTTTTGCCACAGACAAAGAATGAAGAGTAGCTATAAAAAGGGCACGGTTTGCACACAACATTTTAAAAGTATTTATAGAAAACCATTGCTAGAAACGCACAACAGGCACACCTCTATCCAGGAAGGAGCTGCAGACTATAAAAAAAACAAAACCCCACACCCAAAACCCCAAAGTGAGTTACTGGAGACTGAACTCCGCTCCTTGCTCGCTGCTGCCAAGGCAGATGCAGAAAGCAGCGTGTGCCAGCCCTCACTGGCTCTGACACACCGTGCACACGGGCTCACAGGGACACACCACACCTTTGCTGCAGCTCCCTTCTTCGCCATTTACAAGAGCTTGTTTTGAAAATCAAATGACAGGAGTAAAGATTTGGGAAGCCTTTTGAGTCCTCACACTTCTTTCTTTTCCTATACATTCTATACAACATAAATACTTCTATTAAATGACAGAAAACAACAATTCACAGGATAACTTACACAAGTTCGGGTAAGTTCAGGACTCCCTCAGGTCCACTTTTGGCAGTGGTCCCTTGGCAGTGCACTGACACTACCCAGGCAAAACTACAGCCCAATTACCACTAATGCACAAAAGCCAATGAGACTATCTACTTAGACTTTTATATATTAAATATAAATATATTTAAATTTAATATATAAAATATTTACAGATGTCAGAAAAAAACCTTTATTTTGGGGAAAGAAGTACTTCACAAAGTGATTTAGTCAGGGAAAAATAAACTAAGCATAAAATTAGAACATAGCTAGAAATAAATTAACAGCTTTGAACTTAACTGTCCAAAAAGATATGAGAGAAAAAAAAATGAGGATTATTTTGATTGTATCCACTGTAAGTTATTGTTTCTAAATATCAAGAAGTTAACATCATTATCTTGCTGTTAAGTCCATTTTCTTCAGAGTAGTAGATTCCATACCTAAATATGGTATATGTTTTTAATCCTCCAATCCTTGTTCTTTCTTTAAAATATTATTATTATTATTATTGTTATTATTGTTATTATTGTTATTATTGTTATTATTGTTATTATTGTTATTATTGTTATTATTGTTATTATTGTTATTAAGTACCTGATGAGAAGAGTGAATTCAAGTAAGCCTCAGGATGCACAGGCATCCCATTACACAGTCTGTTTCACCCAGCATTAAACTCATTTTTTAACACCGAGGAGGAAAGGAGAATTAGTTACCTGAATAACCCTTCTGGAAGGGGAAAATAATTGGATTGCAAAACACAGAATTAAGGTTTAATCTTACAAAAACAAATATAATGTTTATATACTTACCTGCACTTCATGCTGAAGCACAGGAAGTATCATTAAAGGTATTTGGATATTCAAAAAAGAATGTTGCATGTTTTGAAGAATCCTCCTGGTCTACAAGATGGGATGCTGGCACACTGGTTGCCTCATGTTGATTTTTCTTCACAATCCAGCATTTTAAAAGAAAACCATCTTACTTAGACTAAAGACTTACTGAAGATTTTGCGTAACTCAGCTAAAATAGATGTATCTCTACATCAGGAGTACTTAAGTGACTCAATATACTTGGAGGCCTAAGACAAATACAATGGCAATATTCACAGATTGAGACTTTGACAGCAAACATCAAGGTCCAACACAAAGCTGCTGTACAAGGCTAAAGCTCTTCCACAGAGCAGGCAGGGCAAATAGTTTCTTGAGACACAAGATACGAAAGATGACACATTAATGGTGTGTACAGCAAAAGCTCAAATAACTCATGCCTGAAGATGCAGGAAACATGAAGCTTCCTGGGGAAGCAAGTACAGATTTTAGTCCCAGGGCTAAAAAACAGCAATGAGCAAGTACTACATGTTTACTTGGTCTCACTTTGTAGTAGAGAAGCTCAATTCATTAATTTCAAAATCAATCTTTAATTTAGACATGCTCCTGCATTAAATCTAGGTCTAAGATGGTGGCCAAAGAAGACTATAATGTAATTTGTTACTAGATATAACTTTGTTACTAGACATAAAAGGAAGGATAGATTTAGCGCTGGGCTAAAAATTCCAGTCACACAAACTTAGAAGCCCATGGTACATCCACCCAAATCTTTAAACTGCTTTATTATTGGTGTTTGTGCCATGGCTAGTGCTCTTCATCTGGGAAAAGGCTTGTAGTAGCTGGCAGTAATTGAGGTGAAGAGATCCCTACTGACATAACGTGTAATTACACAATTTCAATCATGAAACTGCATTACAGAAATGGATAAATTACAATAATGAAAGAAGGTGTGACAGTAGGAGAGGAACTGTAGGAAGTATCTTCCCCATATAAGTAAGAGTGCATTTAATAGCTTATTGGATTAATTTTCTGCAAGTTTAATCATGTCAGAAAGTATTTTACAGTGCAAGTATTTCTACCAAATAAACTGTATAAGCTAAAAAAAAAAAGTTACTCTTACTGAAAAAGTTAATTATTCAACAAGAGTCAGAGTGGCAGATTTATCAACCTTGCAAAGTAAAAATGTATTACATACCTACACTGCTATATATTTTACACACCAAAAAAATCCAACAACAAAAAAATCAAGGATACAGCAAGTGCAGAGAAAACTGCACTTTGATGCCTATCTGTGTTATGGAAGCAAAGGATTCATCCCTGAACAAAAAGAAATGATCCTAAATGTCACCCAAGAACAAATTGCACAGACACCAGCACACAATGCCCCACTCCCAATCACCTTTTCTGCATTTCACTGCACCAATCAGGCTAAAAGCAAAAAACACAATTAGTGTGGTGTCTTCTCAGACTTTGAAATCACATCTCACAGTCCTTCCAGTACAATTAAGAGCATACAGAGATGCAGTAATTTGCTGGAGTCCATTTCCTCCTACGCTGTACATCAAAAAATCTTGAAGGCAACTCCTAACACTACTTAAATTAGAGAAGATGTATGTAGAAGAAAAGCTGGAGAAAAGACATTGTGGGGAATCTTTAAAGAAACATAATACTGATTATGCTTCAAAACTACGACAAGCTCCCAGGGAAAAGGGAGCATACCACTGCCTGAGAGATTTAAAAACCTGAACTGGAGGAGAAGTTTGGGAAGAAAAACCCAACACCAAACCCCCCTTTATTAGCAGTTCTTGTCAAAACACCAGTAACTAGGCTGTATATCATATAATCCAAGAACATGCAAAGTAGACAATAGCAGGTAATAATATTTTCTACAAATGTCATTCTGATCTCTCATCCTTTTGGATAAACTTAAGCCCTTAGAGGCTCTCAACCATTCCTTATGTCAACTGTTCCCCATGTAAACCATCCCACCTTTCAAGAAAAAAAAAAAAATTACATTGAATTTTTTGAATTTTTCTTAAAACAAATCCACAGTTGTTTAGGGAGAAGAAAGAAAAATAAAAAAGGAAAAAAAAAAACCAGAAATCAACTATTGCTTAGTCAGATGAAGAGTTCTCCTCTCTGAACAACAACAAAGCTGAAAAGAAAAACTAGTTTGAATTCCTGCAGTGAATCCCGTTAAAGCTAAAACCTGAAGTCCATACAGTCTAAAGAAGATAAAGGTCCAGGCTTTCCTTAGCCAGCTATTAATGTGAACAAGCTTCTGAAGTGAGAGGTTATGCAATCATTACAATAAAACAGTCAAGACCTCCCAGCAAGATCTAAAGCAATGCCATATGGTAAGTAACAGGGGACTTTTTTTTGCGTTATTACTTCCAAGAACACTTAGAAGCATTTGTTCAAATCTTAATGGGATTTGTGATAGATTTTGTCCTCAGGAATCATTGCTTATTTTTATCTATCAGAAAGGCAACTGCTGAGAGAACATTATGTACCAGAGTCTTAATATTTTCAGAAGAGTAGACAAACATTTTTCAAAATTTAGGTACTTCCTTAGTCTCAGGCATGCTGTCAACAAAGTAGGACAGAAATTTGCTGTGCTAGAGAAGTAGCACTCCTCACTCTTCTCACCTGCAGTGCAACAGCAGTGATGCCAAGAAATCACAAGGAAAAATCCCAATTCAGGTGACATTTGCAAGGCAAGTAAGAGAAACCACAATTACCAACCACCATGTACAGTTAATGTACATCTTAAAAACATCAACTTCACTGGCCCAAATTAGCACCATATTAGAGAGTTCACAGAATCACATAACAGTAAAGTATCATTTGTTTATATATCATGATCTTCCAAAATCAATATACAACCAACAAAGACATTTTTAAAAGATCAAAATTAAACAGAAGAAGAAAGCATGTTCAGAATGCAGAGCTTCCTTCAAATTTTAAGAAAAACATAGCTTTTGTTTAAATTCCTTTTTAAAAAAAAAAAGTATAGCTGATACAGCAGATTCAACTTGCATATTGCATTGATCTACAGCTTAGCCCTATAAAAACTGTATTTACAGAAAACATAGCTGGGACAGACGTCACAGATGTTTTCCTCCTACATCTCAGTCACCTTATTAAAATGAAACCTCAGTGCAAAATTCAAACCTAGTATAATAAGCATAGCTAATTTTTTTTTGAAGAAAACTAATTAATCCCAAAGGTCTATCAAGGCATAGGAGAAGCCTGTACAGGGTTAGGAAAAGAAAGTATGCTGCATTCTCTTCATATACCAAAGCCCATTAGGAAAAAAAAAAGCATGTCTTCTATTTTTTTTTTTAAAGCCACGTCATCTCAATGTTGCTGCATTTAATTGTACAATAATTCCCACCTGAACAGTAAAGCAGATAAAAATATAACCTCCCTCCAAATTAAAGCAGAAACACCACTAAAATACCAAACTTCCCTGCAGGGCAATTTGCCAGAAAACAGATCCACATGTCTGGATTTCCTCCTAACTGTGTGAATGCCTAACTCCAGAGGAAGAGCCGCTGCCCGTGATTCCCTGGCAGGATGGCGAGCGCCGGCACACTCGGCAGGTGGAAGGCGCTGGGCAGCATCCCCAGCCACCCACCCACCCACCACCCACCCAAAGTGCTGCTGGAAGGGGAGAACAGGACACATTGTGGGTGGCTGCAGGCAATGACAATGGCCTGGCTTGCCTTTGGCAGCTCGCCCTGCCAAGTCATCTCAAATGTTGGTGTTTATGGCTGGAACGGCGCTGACGGCTCCCCAAGGGGCAGAGGCACAACTCCTCACTTCCCCCTGTGCCCCAGGCAGGGCCCTGCTGCCGAGGGCTCACCAGGTGAGCAGTGCCTGCCCACGACCAGGCATCTCCTGGGAGAGGAGCTCTGCCTGTGACAAACAGGAGTCCAGAGCGCAGGGCCAGCCCTTCCAGCCAGGCTGGGCAGAGCCATGCCCAGTGGGCAGCCCACAGGCTGCTCACTCCGGCCGCCTGCTCACATCTGAGCCACACACACAACCTCCACAATCCCTCCAAACCCATTTACAAGCCACCTTCTCGAAAATTGTCTTCAACTCCCTTTATTTTAGAAACTGGAAAGTAACAGAGTGGTTTCTTGGTGTCACAGCTCTCACAGGTTCTGCTGGTTTATGGCACACCTGGCAGACATAATGCACCAACACGAATGGCAGGCTGTCACCAGCTATAGTACAGACAAGCCCTGCTATGGCTAAATTATGTCCCAGAGGCTGTATGATGGACAACTGCCCATCTATTATCATCAGAGCAGCAACAAACAGGACAGAAAATGAGCAGAACACAGCCAGCTCCTCTGGAAGAGTGGGGAAAAACAGTGGTTGAATAAAAGGGCTAGATGGAGAAGACTACTGATTGGGTTTCAAACTGATCATTGACTATTTAGTGGAATAAAAGACTATAAATAAAAATATAATTTACCACTCTGGCAATCATTAAGTGTATTAGTCAGAGGAGTATGTGAGAAAGCTCAGAGCCCAAGAACCACTAAAAGCAGTATTTTGATGAGTATTAAATTCTTAAGAAAAAAAACTTTAGATGAAAATTGCACAGATACATTACTACATAGTAGATTCAATAGATGTATTATTAAAGCCATAATAAAATCTAATCGTTGGAAGCAGTGATAAATACATTTAGATAAAACTTACATTTACCTATGAGGACCATTAATCTTCAAGATTTTATTTATTGTGGTGATTCCTCTAAGTGTTTGTATTGGGTTTTTATGACTGGGTTTTGGTAGCAGGAGCAGCTACAATGGTGGATTCTGTGAGAAGCTGCTAGAAGCTTCCTCCATGTCCAACAGAGCAAATCCCAGTTGGCTCCAACATGGATGTGATGCTGGACAAGGCCACAGGGATGCAGAGAACCACCTGCAGCCCACAGAGGAGACCTGTACCAGTGCAGGTGGATGCCTGAGAGGAGGCTCTGACCCCATGGGAGGCCTGTGCTGGAACAGGCTCCTGGCAGGGACCTGTAGAACCATGGGGAGCACAGCCCACACTGGAGCAGGTTTCCTGCTGGGACTTGTAACCCCACGGGGGACCCATGCTGAAGCAGCCTGTCCTTGAAGGACTGCACCCTGTCCTTGAAGGACTGCACCCTGTGGAAGAGTGACCCACACTGCAGCAGTTTGTGGAGAACTGGTGCCTGTGAGATGGACTCATGCTGGAAAAGTCCAAGGGGAACTGTCTCCTCTGGGAGGGACCCCAGGCTGGAGCAGAGGAAGGGCTCCTCTCCCTGAGCAGCCTGAGAAGGTGTGATGAGCTGACCACAGCCCCCATTCTGCCCACAGTCCCCATTCCAACCACAGCCCCCATTCCCATCTCCCTGCACTGCTGGGGGAGACAGTAGAGCTGGGAAGGAGGGAGGGGAGGGGGGAAGGTGTTCTTAAAGTCTGGTTCTACTTCTCATTATCCTGCTGTGATTTTGTTAATAATAAATTCAATAAATATCTCTAATTCTAGCTTGTTTTGCCCATGATGGTGGTGAGTGACCTCCCTCTGTCCTTATCTCAACCAATGAACCCTTTGTTATATTTTCTCTCCCCAGTCCAGCTGCAGAGAAGAGTGACAGAGTGACAGAGAGGCTTTGGTGGGTGTCTGGCATACAGCCAGGGTCAACTTACTACAGTGCTCAAATTGAAGTTGAATGTCTTTATACTTTAAGAGTAAACACTTTCATCAGTTTAAGTTGGCTATAAGAGCAAAAAAAAAAAAAAGGAATATATGAGAATACATGCTTGGATTTGCCCAGTACTGAAATAAATCATTTTATCTGAGCAATACAAAATTCTCTGGACTGACCTGAAGTGCTTCCATAAAATCTTTCTCCATCGGAGAGTGTGAATTCAGAAGTACTTTTCTGTATTATAATTGTAACTGCAGATTGGAGAACTGTGTACCTGGGGACAACATAGATTTTTTTGACCTCTTAACTGATGGGGAGACTTCCTACAGTCTCAAAACATCTGAACCTGCCACACAGCATGGGATGCCTGAAGGAAAAGTGCCTCAAAATACCTGAACCATTTGCATAGTATTGGTGAATCACTGAGGCATCTCCATGTGAAACCCCCTGGAGGAAAGACTAAGCAGGGGTGGCTTCAAGATTTCAGAAATACAACAGCAAGACAGCAATGAGACATTTTTAGTTTTTTTCCCATGGATTTGCCACTGACCTATTTCACTGTGCCACATGCGTTCAAAACCTTATTCCTTAAGGCAGGAATTTAGAAACTAATTTTCAAAAACTCAAGTAATGGATATAAACAATCCATTTATAAATACTGTAAATTCAAATTAATGCTTTATTTTATTTGGAGAAACAGGGCACATGCCTCACAGCCACTGACATCCATGACACAAGTAACAACCTGTTTAATCATCCAATATTTATCTGCAGGCTGTTTGAAAACTTTTGCAAATGTATTAGTAGCATGGTTCTGTTTCAGTTAAAGGCCAAAAGAGTAAGCATGGGGGTAAACTCTTCGTGGTAAATTTTTTTCTTCTCAGTAAATTAACGTCAATCTAATCTCCATTGAACATAACACTCCTTAAGAGCCCTTGCCTGCTCAGACTGATACAAATACCAAAAAAAAAATAAGCCATATAGGCTCAGAAAATCATGCATCTTAATTTAAAATAATGGAAAAAATTTAAGTATGAACAAAGTCATGGCAAAGAAATGAAATTGCAAAGGAATTGCCTTTAGCTACAACATAATGAAACAACTGAGCAGCTGCAGGCATGCTTGATTTAGCTACACCTTCAGTGTAACAACTCACCCATTCCAATACTATTAAGAGAAACAAGACACTGAATATTGACACTGAGTATAAATATACCTTTCATTAACCTAATTCATAACTGCCCCTTATGTGTAGATGTTCTACAAACCAAGGCACTATACAAATTCAGGCTATTCACAACAGAACACTCTTTATGAATACTTTCTAAGCCTGTTTTTATTTCACAGTCTTTCTATGGTAGTATTTTCTTTTTTCCCAAGCCTTAAAAACATTAGCTTCAGAATAATATGTACAGAACAGACTAGACTGCAGAAGTTGTAGGGAAAAAAACATTCCCTAACAGTAAGAAAACTGGCAGTGTACTTTACCTTTGCACATTTTCCAAACTGCAAACTCCCAGACTAACAAATCCCTTAAGATCTGAGCTCTACATCTTTGGAGGGGGAGGAATTATATGACAGCTTTTAATAAACATTAAAAATGTAAGCTAATTAAGAACTAAGTTCTTTTAAAAAAAGTTTCCAAAGCCTTTTTTTTTTTAAATTTATTTCCAGAGCCAAGGAGACAGGAAAGCTGGAGAACTGCAGACAGCATTTTGACTTCTTACTCACAACCATACACGTTAGCAATTGTAAGGCATGAGACTCCCTAGCACACTGCAGCTACGCACCCAAACCAAATCTCTGCTTCTCTTCTAACAGACAGATTTCTGAATGTACCAAAAATATTCTGAAGCCAACACTTAAAACAAACATCCACCACAAGCAAAAGGAATTGCTATATTGATGTGGCTCCTTTCATCCTGGTTTGAAACCATGCTGAGATCCAACGATAACAAGAAACACAGAAGGCAGTTTGTCACTGCTCTCTGCTGCAATTTTGACATCTGTTTCACAGCTCTTGGAAAGCCCATTTCCATTAATCTATGAGAAAGGACAGGAGATAAAATTCTCAGGCTGCAGAGGGCATTAGGAGACTTTCCTAGCTCACTGTACATTAAGAAAGAACTGTAACAGCCAAATTACGTTACTGTGAATAGACGGAAGATGCTGTAACTCTATTCCTCCTTTTGTCTTAATGGAGTTATTTATGTTGCAATCTTGAGGGCAGACCACTTACCAAAGACATTGCCAGCCACCTGCCTGACACACAAAAAGAGCAGACTAAGAACAGAAGGTGACAACCTGGTCCCATTCAGCAGAAGCTGGTCTGTGCTTTCCTGACTTAGCCTGCAAATTGTCCATTTTTAACAGCTTACACATATTGCTCCTGCTGCACACTAACATTTAAGCAAATTCCACCAAACGACCCAGAAATTAGTTATCAAATCTAGGTAAAGTAAGGGATATGACTGAAAGCCTCATCACAGAGAGTTTTAAATTGCTTAAAAGCTTAGCTTTTGTTGTATTTATGCCTTTTAAAAATAAGAACAAAAATGTGTTTGCCAATCAAAATTATCATAACATAAACATAATAAGTTGTTTCAAAGTTGAATACTTCCCTAAGATTAGTATCCTAAATCAAAGAGGGATAGAATACTGGCCATATACAATTTCCACAGAAATTATATGCACTCAGGCACACACATTAAGAATTGGGCTCTTCTAATTTAAGAGATTAATTTCAAGCACCTGGCCTTGAAAGCATGAATCTCAGTTTTTATTAAAAAATACCAAACTGGCTTCCCTCATACACAAGCAAAAGCAATACTAAAAGCAAATACAGGCTCTGACAATAACAGAAGCTGAAGAGAAGAAGGAATGAAACCAGGAAGAAGAGATAGAAGACTGTTGGAAAAAACTAAATCAAACCATTCATCATATATATGTAACATGTTTTCTACTCTCTAGTAGGATACTAACACTCTGTACTCATCATATTTGCCACTGAGGAATAAAAAGAAAGATGTCACTAAGAAGCATCTTAAGATGTCACTAAGATGCTCCTTAGTGACATCTTACCCCGTGATGTAACCTGGAGTTACTAACCCCAAATACTAAGTTTACCAAAGTAAATGTTAGAAAAGTATGTTCAAGCTTGAAGAACAGTTTGTGATATTAAAGTATGTTAGTACTCAGTTTGCAACCCCAAATACAGAAATACAGTAATACAGTGGCTCAGTCATTTGAAAGAGAAAAATTATTTGAAGTAGCATCTCTGAATTAACCTAATAATCATAAAACACAATGTTATTGATCCATATAGTGGGAGCTGTGTGGGTTGAAAGATATTTGAGAGTTTACTTTGAAGTCTAAAATAAAATAAGCATGGTCTCAGTGCAAGTCAAAAGCCCAAGTCCACACACAACCAAAACTCATCTCATTTAATCTGGACCAGCTGACTTCCCAGTAGGACATGTGAGCAGAAACTGTGTTTCTCTGAACAAGATTGGCAGTAGGAAAATCAAAGCATTGACAACTTCACAGCACAGCTAAAAGCTGGAGAAGTCTCCGTTTGTGCTAGTTTAAGGAACAGAGAACAACCACCCCATTGCCTGCAAGGATGTTCATTATCCAGCATCATAATTAACACCACTTCAGTTAAGCTGCATATGGGAAAGCAGCAGGAATTAAGAGTAAATACCAAAACTCCTGTCAAATGGAAAATTATTTTCAACCAGCTATGAAAACTTGTCATTAGATCTGTGACTGTATTTACTGGGCTGTGACTCCTTCTTAAAAGTCCTTCACTTGATCTCAGACAGATGATAAAACAACAGGACTTCAAATTTGTTCCATTTCCCCACTCAAGATGGGGCAGGAGACATTGACATTTGCATGGATTTATAAAAGTCTTTACTTTCAGACTTCCCATTTGAGGGGAACAGGAAAGGTTTGGGGAATCACACACCTCTTATTTTGCAATCTCCTTTTTACGTCGTAAAATCCTCATAGTACATTTCCCTAAGTATGAAGGAAACCAAGATAAATAGTTCCGTTTACCACACACTTTGTGGTTTAACCACAAAAAATAAAATGTAGTTGGCTTATGGGAGAATGTCTGCATGCAGTGGAGCCACGCTTGAACCAAAACTATACCTAAGACTGGTTTAGCTATGACCAAGAAGAAACAGAAGTCTCTGCTTAATGTATTACACAGTACATTCAGCATTCTACTTCTGCTGCAGTCTGACAGAGGTTTCCACTAGTTGGCATCCACTGAGATATGTATGTATGTTGAATTATGTTATATACAGCCCTTGAGCTACAGGCATACCTCATTGCTTATCAGTAAAATACATCCTTAGAGATGATGTAAGGTCAAGTCCTTCACTTCCACCTCCTAGTACAAATGTATTCCTCCTTTGTTTTCAACTTTACCATACTAGAAAATGGTAAATCTTAGTTCCTTCATTTCTATTCCTCTGTTTTGTCACATTACCCTGACAAAGAAGGAAAAAGTTCTTGATCCACCATCAACAGTGAGTTCAACCAGAGAACTAAATGATAAGAGACAAAAAATGCAAGCAATGTTATATTTTTGTCCTTTTCCTCCAACATCACACTGTTGCTGAAACTGTATACAGAAAACAGAGGAGAGAACAAACTCAAAAACATTTGTAATGAACAGATAGCCAGAGCCAAATCAATACTTGGTTTATTTCAACCCAAAAGAAAAACAAACTTCAAGACACGGAAGAGCAAACACTGGGAAGAGTGACCATCTGCAGGCAAAAATGGTCAGACATCTGAACAAATCTGCTGGAGCAAGGGAGCTCTCTATTCAAACACTTCTTCAGCAAACATCTTCTCTCTTACAAAACACTTTCCCCTATGAACATACAATTAATTGACAACCTTCCACATGTCTGTAACATGCCACTGGCCACCCATATATCCTTATGATGCTACCAAACATTAGCCCATAATAGAAGCCTACAAGGTTTGCATCAGCACTGAGCACATCCCTAAGAAAAAGGAAAAGAATACTGGCTTCCTCAGGCCAAGGGTCCACATTGGATCAGCCAGGCACAGACATGAAGGTTTTCTTTCCCATCACAAAGTGCTCAGCCAAGGGGAAGCATGACCAGCAAGTACTGTCCCTTTAGCACTGAAATTAATAATATTAATTACAAACCTTGATAGCAAAAATGAAGCTAAAATGCACCTTGAAAGAGGGGCTATTTGAGGACAGGGAGAGAAGAAGGAAGCCTAGTCAAAGTCACCTGGTAAAATGCTAAACTAATTCACAGAAAGAAGATAGGCATTTCTGCAAAGAGAAATTAAGTTTAAATTATTCTTCCCCAGTCATAAAAACATGTAGAAAACATAAATTCAACATAAAGCCTGAATTTGGATCCCTTTCCTCCCATCCTATGGAAAACAGCTCCTAGGTGCAAATTGCTAATTCTTAAAAATTTCAACAACCTTGCCAAATTTAAAGAATAAGCTACGCAGAGTCCTCCACCAGATGACTCCTGAAGTCCAATTACAGAGCATTCCTGTTTTCAGAAGACAGAATGGAGGAAAATACTAATTATTATTATTAATACCTAATACTTCAGCCCTCTCAGCATGTGACATACCATAATATATGAATGGTCAATCAAACCATTAAAAATTTTATTGATGTTGAAACTGAAACACTAATGGGGATCTGTTCCTGAAATATTTCAGAACCAAGCAAGTATGTATGAAACAAGCTAACCCCACAAATCAGATGGGAAATTACAGGAACCACAAACTCAGTTGGCTGCTTATGTTTAACAATATATTGATTGTTCTGGGTAAAAAAAGTGCAGGTGTTATATAGCTTTGGGAAAGGCCTCTGAAAATATTTCTAACACATGGAATACAAAAATATACAAAGAAACACAAACCAAATCTCCTCTTTAGAAAAGGCATATGCTGCTGCTGATTTAGAGGTCAGGTACATACTAAGGTTTTGGAATCCTTCTGTTTTCACAACTCCCACAACAGGAAAAAAAAAAAAAACAAAACACAAACAAACAATAAAGGTTAAAGAGTCTAAAAATTAAATATAATGCTTTAAGAATTTTTAATACATTGGCTATTATGTCTGCTGTATATTTTAATGGTTAATATCTACTTTTGCCTCTAGACAGAACACTGCAATTCCTTGCTGTCTGAAAGCTGTATGTCTGTTTCAAACAACTTATTCACCCTCTGGTTGTCAAGACTGTTGTTCTACAAAATTAAATACAGCCTCCAGTAGTTATCCATTCACCTTTCTGAAGAGACATAACTGGGTTAGGATTTGTTCTTGCTTTACAGGAACTTTAGAACCTACCCAATTCTCTTATGATAAAGACTCAGATATGGAAAGCCCTTCCAACTATGGAAGTTGGAGTGTCACAGAACCTTAATTTCAAGCTCATCCCCAGCTGATTCCCAGAGCGAAGAAGCAATAACTCAATTCATAGTGGTAAAAAACCCAGCCCAATTGCCCTTTTCCTGCAACAGTGACTTCACAGACAAAACATAAAGGAACTTTCAATTGCAAAGTAAGGAAAGACTATCCAATTTCTCTCTTAAAGCATGCCAGAATCCCTATGTAATTATGCCAAGATCTTAAAGCCAGCTCTGATAATTAATATTTCTAGGGACTGAAAGACCCTTAAATTAAATCTCCAAGAAGCAGGACTAACACAGAGGATGCAAATTTGCTGCATTTCTGCTTTGGGGCACAGAATTCTTCATGGAGCTGCAGACTTCAAGCCCACAGTCTCATTCATATCATAAAACTCTGGAAACAAACACACAATTTGCAAGCACTCCCCCAAGATAAAACCAAAGCACACTGTACATTTTATGTCCCACAGTACCACTGCTTGATAAACAGCACAGTCATTTCCCAAATTCCCAAATGTTATAAAATTTGAAATCCTTCACACACTTTTGAAGTCTGGTATTTACATGGCAGCTTTGTACCAACTGCACAAGAAACACTTTAAAATTATAGTTTTGTATTGGTTACTTGTTGGTTAACTGTGTCATAGAAATAAACCAACTGACACAGTCTTTTCAGAATGCAAACAAAATATGATTATACCAGAAATTTTGCCTACTATAGGCACATTATGGCAGACAGAGATAAAACCCATGGGGCTCCAGCCTGCCACAGCCCCAGATGATATCAGTGTTCAACTTCAGAGCACACATGAGTGGCTTTGAAAGGAGACACTGTGATCTGAGCTGGCAGATTAGAAAGGAAAATTCAAGCCCTTAAAAGGGATTGCATGGTTGAGATAAATGAGCACAGGTGTCACAGGTTTAGCTAGAATTAGCATCAGAATCTGGGACTTTCAAGAATTTAGAATGTTTAAAATTTGTAAATAAATTAATCCAGTGAAGGAAAACAATCTGTCAAAACATAACTTAATTACCTGGAAGTTATGTTTCTCCACTGAAGAAGCAAAGACTAGAACTAGACAAAACACACACAGACACTCCCTTCCAAGGGATCAATGTGCCCACAGAGACCAGGGTTAACCCTGAAGCTGTTTTGTTCTCAGCATACTGTAATTCTGTTCTGACTTCAGTTAAGCTAGAAAAGGAACAACCTGTGCATTACAGCATCCAACAACAGGCTGAAGCAACCTTAAAAAGAAAAGCTTCACTTCTTTGTGATAAAAAAGCAGTTTCCAGCAATTTTGTTAAGCAATAAAAAACTAGTATTTTAAACATTTAAATGCTAAGGCATACAGATGTGATTTGGTGTTTCCCTAAAAATAACATATCTCAAATTTCCTGGGAAAAAAAGGCCATTCAATCATATGCTTGAAGCCTACTGAATTTTTTGCTTTCTTCAAAGGGGACAAGAAAATAACCCAGTCAAATCTTTCACACACTTAAACGTTGCAACAGAAGTTTTAAAGATTGGGTTCCTGTATCTTGATTTCACAATGCTGCCTCAGCAAGATACTTAAACAGAATAATAAGCACAGCAGGTCCTCTCTAACTTTTGTAGACAATCTAGACTGTCATTGTTCTTGCACTCCTTCCAGCGAGATTTTGGGAATATAATTAAATTATATAGAAATTTCAGTTTCAGATAGCTAATCACATAACATTTGTGGTAAAGAAAACCAGCAGATGCACATATGTGAAAAAAAAACTTAATTCGCATGATTAGGCATCAATTCCTAAATCAAAATTACAATGAAATATCTATTTATTAGTTTGGATCAGTTTAAGAATCATTAAAACGTTAATTAAACATTGTTGGTCTCACTTCCTAGCACATTTACATTTCAAGGTGATGCATCTATTTCCTAAATATTCATCCATGTTAACTTCCTATATCAACCATTTAATAAAAAATGGTAATACAGAAACAGAGAAGGAGGGGCAGAGACACTGCATCTGCTTAGAATCCCTACAACAGTATTTTTGGCCTCTTGCTGTATTTACATGTATCCTTTAGTTCTCAATATCCTGCAGTGTATAAATGACCAAAACTCCCAAACCATTCTCCATTATTTTAAGAATATACACATTTATACATAAGCAGGAATATGTAGAGATTATCATTGTTACTAGAAGGATTATGCAATTTTTTTTAAAAAGGTAAGAATGAGCACAGCATCACGTAGTGAAATTACCCTATGCAAAAGGACATTTTTCTCACAACAATAGAGGAAAGACAAACTGAAAATACATAATCAAGAGGACTATAAAGGATCACTTGACATGGAAAACACTGGAAGTAAATTAATAGGATTTCAATTGCAAGAAGAAGCTTCTGAAAATATAATAATTTCAAAACCAGAATATTTTAAGGATTCAGAACAAGATAGAAATAAGAGCAGTCATCCAGAGAGCTGACAATTCTTTAGTAGTCTCTAGGGCTTTCTACACAGCAGTCAGAACAAGGTAAGGCAGCCCAGCTGAAATAGAAAACAAGCAGTGTTCATGAGTAACAGAACTTTTTCTTTTAAGCATGAAAATCTATGACAAATACATCAATAATATTTCAAGGGCAATACAATTAAAAATGGAATTACATACTAATAGTCAAAGAGATAACTTAATCTCATCAAAATGACAAAAGAGCAGCCTCACAGAGAAAATGCTTATATAGCTTTGTTAGCAGATACAGCTGAAAGGATCAACACAAACCAGAATTAACAATATTAACACCTGCTTGCAATTAATTTCTTTAACTAGAGCAACATTCTTCCCCTCCCTAACAACAAAGTTAAAACAGAAAAAAAGAACTGAGAGTCTTGCCAAAGCAAAGACTTTAATTTTGTTAAATCTAAAAGCTTTCTGCTGCCTTTCCATCTGCATCATTGGAATTTCAATGCCCATCACTGAACAATTTCTAGTTAAAAAAACAATAATTGGACTACTGCCAATAGTGGACTCTGACTGTTCATCCATCAATTAAATACAGCCACTTCCAGGCAGAAACACAACATGTGCTGCTGTACCTTGTCCCCGACACAGCTGCCTCTGCTGCACACATCTAATGAAAGCAAGATAGAGAATCCACCCCAGAGAACAGCCCTGGGCAGGGACACTGCTAAAATGCCAATTTTCCAAATAATACCCCAAGTTACACTGTACACCTGCACTGGAGGTACTGATCAGTGGGTTCTCTCTTATCTTTAGATACAAGAAAGGGCAAAAAGCCAAACAGTTGGTCATTACATGTTTAAAAACATTTACATTTAGGAAACAGACAGAAGAGAGCATCTGAGATATAAGTGAAGTCACAGGCGGTGACTACAAATAGATAACAGCAAGCAATAACAGAGAGATCACAGAATAATATCACTTTCTGTCTATTTACTTTTATATCCAGACTTTTCAAGCATCAGACAGTATAGAGACTTTTTTGGAATTTCAGTAATGACTGGAAACAGCTTCAAAATTATGACAGAACAGATTAAAAATGGACAAGATTTCATACCTCAGAAAATGAACTGGGTACGGGGCAGTTTTGAAAACAGTGATACCTACATTTTATAGGTTTTATCTGATGGGTTCCTCAGTAGGCTTCAAATCAAGATATGCAAATAGACATGTACAAAAATTAAATCTTTTCTATTTAACTGAACGAAAATTTACAAGGTAAAAGTATTTTCTTAAATCCAGTGTTCTGAATAGGCTTTAGATAAAATCCATAAAAATTATGGTATAGAATGTCACCTGTTGACTATCATAAAGTGAATATTCTGAACACTAATCTTCTGTGAAATACAATCTTTCAGGAGTTTTTTTCTATTCATTGGAATGAAGGGGAACTGAAACAGTAACACCACAAATGCATGAGCACTTGACTGTGGTTTCAAATTGCAATATTGCTTCCTCCTTGAATATCTGTCTTGTGAAAAAGTGTAGTATGGAATCCGGTGGGGTGGGGGGGGGCAGTGACAGAATTTTTTTTTGCTCCTAATCTATTGTTTAAGTCACCATCAGACTTGATATACACAACTTGGTGGCTCGTCTTCAACTTTAGTTTAACCTCTGACTTTTACTTACCTTTCAAGTATGTAATTCTTGAAATTACTAAAGATGGCTATATAATCAACTGCAGTATATTCTGGAAGACACTTTTTCTAGAAGAAAACACTTCATTTTATCCAGTAGCAATTTATTTCCCAATATAAATCCAGTTTTCTTTTAGTGTATGCTAATAATGCTCCCCAATACACAGAGCAGCAAAACTAACTGTTAACAGAAGTTTCATGCTTCCAGTTTCTTTTCCCCTTTGCACATGGCTTAGGCAAGGAAAACCCAGACCATGAAGCACAGCTGATGACTCCACAGCATTCCTACCAAAGTGTAATTATAGGACATGCCATACTCAATTCACTCCCAGCATTCTATGCAAAAAAGTTGAGATCTAAAGAAACCACAAGGCTGTGTACAGCTCCTTCAGAAATCAGGAGGCCAAGGCTAAAATATATTAATTACTGAGTTTTAGAAAGCCTACCCTATTTCCAGAGCTGACTAAGAAAGATGCCCCTTTGCTTCTCCCTTCAAGTCCAAATCAAACATCAGCCTTTATGGGCATGCAACTGTGCAGCACAAGCACTAAAATCATATTTCACACTGAAAATTCAACTTGATCTGGGTGTCCTTATAAAACATATAATTGTTTTTAAGAACAAAATTAAGTGAACAAAAAATAATTAGTATGTTTTAGCTTTCTAGTCAACTCTGAAAACTTGTCAGTGTGTGCTCCTAGACCATCAGTGTAGCCTAGGCCTTATAAAATTAAAGTATCAAATATATAAGGATGTCTGCTGCTCACATACCAGCACAGTTCTGTAGGACTCCAGCATGTGCCCTTCTGCCTGGGAAATACAGGCACTGTGAAACAATCCCACAGACAAACTTACTTTCCTGTACCAGAAGAAATCCAAATCTAATACAGAGGTTTATAAACAAGGAATGAGTTTGTTTTTTTTTTTGAGGCTAGTACTATCTATTTGAAAAAAGAGTCACATTTAAAGACAGTTGTAATTCTTGCCTCTGTCTTAAATGTTTACAGGTATTCTCCAGTTCTGTAAAGCTCTTCTAATACAGCACAGTGCAGGCATTCCTATGCACTTCCTCTGAGCAGCTGCTGCTGTCAGAGACATTGTCTTGGCCAACTGGGATTTCTCAAATTATCTGCTATATGTGAATACAACACTTGAAGACAAGTATGTAAAGCACTTTTTGGAAGGAAATAAAATTTAATGAAGGCTTATTCTGCATTTGTTTTTTAACTTTATTGAGTAATCAAGAGGTGTGGCTTTCTAAAAGTCAGTCTCATTTAGTATCTCAGCATAATATACACATAGCAAATACTCATCAGAAAACAACAGAGGCAGGAATGGACCCTTAGTCTGAAGACAGGGAGGGAGACAGGAGACCAGCTGGTCAGCTACCTTTTAAATACACTTTCCCAGAGAAAATATTTGAGATAGTAAAAAAATCTGTCCTTTGCTAAAACCAGGTGGTTGAAAAGGTAGAAAGGATTTTTTCCACAGCTCAAGGTTGTAGCTATTATCAAAACAGCTATAAATTAAACTCCAAGTAGAGACACCGCTGAACTTCACTCCAAAAGAAAACAGCAAGTCAAATGTATAATTTAATGCCAACTTAATCTTCAAAGGAAGACTAAAGCTGCTGATCTTGCCTTGGATACATCCCAGCCAAGTGAGCCCACCACATGCTGTTCACCTTGCAGGTCCCATAAGGCAGCACTCAGTGTGTGTCCTTCACAGCAGTCAGCACAGAAGGTTTTTCAGCCAGGACTGGTGAGAATGTAGAACTCCTATATGAGCCAGGAACTAAGGACCAAACCCCACAAGGATACCTTGATTTTGACTGCAAATAAGGTTATTTTCCATCTTTTTTTTTTCTCTTTTTTTTTCTTTTTTTTTCTTTTTGAGAACAAACAATAGAAATCAAGAAGAGCTAGTGTACAGAGTCATAAAGGAATTAGCAAAGTCTTTGGCTTTTATAAGCTCTATTTAATTTACATGTTCCTAGCAGGGCTGTTATCTGTTTTATTTAATTTACATGTTCCAGGAATCTATGTCCGAAGAGTTTCTACATTCACATAGAACCCTCAGTCTTCTTTACCAAAAGGTTTTAGTTGTGAGGGGTTTTATATATATGTACACAAATACATGTATACACATGTACATGTACACACACACACACACACAAAAAACAAAAAAACAAAAAAAAAACAAAAAAAAAAAAAACCAAAAAAAAAAAAAAAAAAAAAAAAAAAAAAAAAAAAAAAAAAAAACAAAACCACCAAACCCAAATAACCCCATAACTAAAACAAAATCTATTCCAAATCTTACAGCATTATTTTGTTTTCAAGGAAGCAATTTTACTACAAGAACTAGATTCACTTTTTCTTTGGTCTAAACTGGCAGAAAACCTCTCCATTTCTTTTCTTGCAGGCTTCTGAAAAATTCCACACCCTGAAGGAACTGCCAAACCTCAGACCTAACTTTAAGAGCTGCCTTGATACATCTTGATACACCTTGGAAAATAAAGAGACAAATTTTCCTAAATGTGATTCTAATAAATTCCCTAACAAGGGTATTGGAACAAGCAAATTAGGGATGCTGCAACTACTACTACAGTCTGCAGTTCTAGTGAATAAAACAATTAATTCCCCACCCACTGTAAGTCTTCTAGCATGATTTAAGGGCTTTTCAGTCTCTCACAAATATTACTTGTTGACATGGAGATTGCTTTGTTTGAAAGATGCCAACTGATATCTTTAATTCTAGCCTGCAGCATCAAGATATTGTCTTTAAAAAATAAAAATTTTAATATCAGGGAAATAAAAGAATTTCCATTAGGGGGAAGAAGACATGTATTAACTTAAAAATAAATTCTGTTCCAAAGAATCAGATACAGTATTTGCAAATTATTTAATATTCAAATAGTTTTCAGCTTTCTTTGTTCATATCACCAATCCTTTTGGGGTTTTTTTACTTTTATATTTCTGATAAATATAAAGCCAAGGACATTTCTTACTGCTGTCTCAGCTTGAAAACACATAAGTTACCCATTATTAATATATTATACTAATAAGCACAAGCACAAACACAAAGTGTTGTTCATCACAACAACAACCTTAATTTGCAAGTAATTTCTGATTCTCCATTGTTTACTAGGCCAATGTACCACCATGGAGATGACAATGATCCCTTTTAATCAAAGGAATGAAGCTAATGGAAATAATTAATGCTAACTACCAATATACTAGCTATTTATTTAAAACACAAAGGCATGTGCCTGGACATAGCTGCTATGTATCATCAGGAGGAAACTCAGACTTTTTCCTCCCTTCTATTTTAAATTCCATTAAGAAAATACACTCACCCCAAGTTTAGTTATGGCACCAAAAAATGCTATCATGACTGAGTCCTGGATAATAACTTCAGCTTGCTATGATAAGAAAGCTTACTTGTGGCAAAACAATAAAACCTGCCAAAAAGGGATAAACAGAAGACAAAAGAAAAGGATATAAGAAAAATTACATGAAAAAAGACCACCAGACCCAAACAACAAGATAGACACGTAATGTCACTTAGCAGTGGCATAAAAGTGGTTTTTCAAACCAAGTTTTGGGTTTCTCTCCAAACAGTAAGTAAATATTGTCAAATCTTACTTGAAAAATGCCACAGAGATCTTTCCAGAAATCAATGAGGTTACTGGGTAAAATTTATTTTCCAGGTTACAGGTAGATACTAACAACCCTCTGGAAGACATGAATAATAAAGTTTTATCAGTGCATACTTGCCCTATCATTTTCTATCAGATACAAAGAAAAAAGTACCTTAGTTACTTGAGGAAAGATATCTGCAGTAAGCAATAGGAAGTTAATAGGACTATTTAGAAATCAGATGCAATATCCTCTTTCAACAAGTGCCTTGCTGAATACTAACAGTCTTGCAAGAGCAAGTTCCATGTTCTGAATTACTTCAACAAGACTTATTCTCACTTGGGCCCTGGTTAGAAAATTTACCATAGGAATTAACTGCTTGATAACAACTAGCTTAGATGCTTTAGTATCATTACAAATGTGTCTTACAGCCAGCAATGCACTTGAGTATACAGTTTATGTGCACTGCTGAACTGAAGCTTCCCACTTAATTATATACTGCTGCACCCCTGCCAAAGCATTTTCATCATGAATTATCCCACCCCTCATTTGACAGTTACCTGTAACAGCTTATTTCTGATATATATGCATCAAAGCTATTTTACCTCAATGAAAAGCAGGATTAAAACCTCCATGTAGGAACTGACAATGACTCAAGGACATTCTCATTAAATATAGTTGCAATAAAATATAATTTTTATTGCATAAATAAGACAAGTTATACAGCTACAGCCACATTTGACAGTGTGCTGACTTAGCATGTGACATTCTCCCCAGCTTTGATTAGCACAGCATCACCAGGGTGAAGGAACTGCTGGTGGAGAAGATGACACGGCCAGCAAGGGGAGCACGGCAAGCACTCATGACCATTTCAGCAGCCTTCTGCAAAACTTTCTAGAAGTAGAGACAGGGATAGAGAGCTCTTCTGACCTACAAATGAAAACCTTCATGTGGCCAAGAGCCCAGAGTAACAGAACCAAGAGAAGGAAGAGAAGGCTGTCCTGCCAGCCATGGTCCCACCACTGCCTGGCAGGACAGGGCTGGGCTGGACTGCAGGGACCCACAGTGCCAGCACTGCTGCCCTTCCTGCCCTGCCAGCCCCTGAGGGTGCCACCTGCTCTGCCAGGTAGCCCTGGCCAGAAGAGGCCAGCCATCAGTCCCACTGGGCAATGCTGAGCTCGAGCACAGTCCCACTCCTTCAATCAACTTTTCCAGCAAGAAAGAGACCTTCTTTCAATTAGGACACGCCAAATCAGTCAGATTTGAGTTCCCTAATAGAAACCAAGAAGGTTCTTTATTTGCATGAGGAAAGAAATGCAAAAACACATGGTTAGAGAAGATTTACATACAGCTGGACACATTGAATAATGGGCAGAGTATCAATTACAAAGATGGTAATTACCAGGAAATTTCTTCCATGAAATGCAAATCTTAAGACTCCTACTGACTAACTCTCTTTTCAGCTTTTTATTCAAAAGAAAGCACTGTATATGCATTCCATACTCTTTCAAAAGAAAAAACCTACACAGCTTCACAGCCTGTTTTAAGAATTACAACTCATGCACCATGGTTTATTTGTTATCCCAAACTGTAATTCAGGACAAACATTCATCACAAAACACACATCTCCAAAAGATATTAAGAAAATTACAGAGATTAAAATGCACTTGGAAGTCCAAAGACACAATGTAGAAACACAGAAATCTTACCAATTTGTGGATAACCATCATACAGATCCAAGAGAACAAGGACTATTTGCTTGTCTGTAAAACATGTAGGAGAGGGAGGAAAGTAGGAATGCATAGTAAATGTTGAAATGAAAACATGATGTAAGATAATACAGGGCTTTGAATTCAGTGTTGACAGTTATGATGCCACCCTGGAACATTCACTGACCCTGCTCTAGAACAAACTGTAACTGCTGTGCACTTCTCATCACTCAAAAAGAACTGTGAAACAGAAGGGGTCAAGTAAGAGGACAGGATGAGTCAGGATGAGAGGACAGGACAAGAGACCAGGGACAGGATGTCTGTGTGGTGTGGGTAGAAGAAGGTTGGGCTGAGCACAGGCAGGAGGCAAGTAAGGCAGATTATGACAGAGTGACACAAAACAAAGGGGAAGAGGGGAAAGGAGATAAAAATCAGACAGTCTTGGTAAAGCAACAAGGATGGAGGAATCATCAAAAATCATTGGAAGAATGAGCAAAAAGGAATATATTTCTCTTTCAGCTCAAAGCTGCTTTTACCATTGTACTAGCAACACGCCAAAAAACAATAAACTAACTTCTTACTTTAAAAAGGCTATATTCCAATACGTTTGTTAAACATAAGACATTAAGAACAAAATTTCCATTCAAGACCACACACAAACACACACAAATAAAATAACTGGGGGCAGAATCTGCTACCTAACTGTAGCCTGCTCTTCTACCCAAGCCCGGAGCTTCCTGAAGCTCACAGATATCCCAAGGACAAATGGCACACTGGGTTTGCATCAGTTAGCCAGCAGCAGGCAGGCCCTGAGCTGACCTTGGGCACAGGGGCAGGAGGGCACTCCTGGGGCACAGGGGCAGGGGGACACTCCTGGGGCACAGGGGCAGGAGGGCACTCCTGGGGCACAGGGGCAGGAGGGCACTCCTGGGGCACAGGGGCAGGAGGTCACTCCTGGGGCACAGGGGCAGGAGGTCACTCCTGGGGCACAGGGGCAGGAGGTCACTCCTGGGGCACAGGGGCAGGAGGTCACTCCTGGGGCACAGGGGCAGGAGGACACTCCTGGGGCACAGGGGCCATGGCCAGGGCTGTGCTGCACAAACCCTTCCTTGGTGCAGGGATCCCCTCCAGCTCCTTCTCTGCAGCACCAAGGCCTGGCAGCAGCCACAGTGCCAGCACCGTTCCTCACTCAAATAACCACCCTGTACAGACAGTGTGAGTACACTTGCTTTTTCCCTACATTAACAAATACATTGGTATATCCATGGGAGCCCATTTTGAGATAATCAACTCAAAATCAGAGACAAAAGAACTATGGAAGTGCTTCCTTAAGTTCTCTTCTCCTTTTCTACCCACAATCATACATAATTTCACTGCTGTTGAACTGCAAATTTATATTCAAAAATTAAAACAGGAAGTAAGGAGAAAAAAAAAGGCAACAAAAAAAACCCCACAACCAAATATGTGAAAATATGAGAGCAGTTGTACAATATAAGTTCAGGTTCTCATGTAGTAATATAAAACCTCATCATTTGGATTGTGTGACTCAAATACTTGTTACAAAAATAATTCTTTACCATAACATTTTTTAAAGAAATGTGATTTAATGTCGAGAGCTTTCTTTTCACAAAACATTTATTTCCAGTCCAATTTAACTTGGCACTGTCCCCTTCACTTAAATATCCATTTTTGCCCAGGGGAAACTAGTTTCTAGATTTAGAATTTGCATCACTGCTTATATATGGAAATTTGAATTATTTTTTTGCTTCTTTAGCTTTCAAAGGCGTTATTGGTTTCTTTTTCTCCATGAAACAAACAGTTAAATATTTCCTACTTCTTATTCTTTTTATCACAGACTTGATCTCTAAGAACATCTCAGTTACAGGAATCCTTCCTGTCCCTAATCCCATGAAAAAGTACAGAAAATCCTCCATACAATTACAGTTCCAATTTCTATGTCTGACACAGAGGGAGTAACTGAATATTGTGAATGCAGCATTCTAGACACTTACCCCAAGTGAATTATCCTAGAAGAAAGGAGGACATTTAGCTGCACAAAGTGTGATTTGAAAGCTTAAAACACAATTGCACTTCCAAACTCTTCACACACTTCCAAACTCCACTGGCTGACTGAATAAATGCATAGGGATTTCTGCCAGCCAGGAACAGTCACAACAGCAGCTCCCAGGAGGTGCCACTGAGAGCTGTGCATTCACAGGAGCATCAGGTGGGACTGACACACAGCTCAGAGCACAGGCACATGCAAAACATCCTGCTGTTCACTTGTGAAACTGGATTTTTACCTTTATTTTACTATCTGAACTTTGAAATCTTCTGCATATGATTTTAACAAGAAATATCATTATATTAACCAGAAAAAAGCTCATGTACCTTAATTTCAGAATTCCTTTTCAGGAACTGATCACTCCAAATGCAAATAAATCAATCATTGATTACTATTTAAAAATGGAAACCCTAAAATTTCAAACCACATGTATGAACAACTGTGTCAAGTGGTTAATTACAATTCTTATTTTAAAAGTGATAGTGAATAGAGCAGAGAATTTCACATTAAAGATCATCCTCAACAGATTTTACTGAGTTTGGAGATTCAACAAATTTAAGATTCTGTGTATAGCAGCAGCTGAAACTTTGCCAGCAACTAGAAATAAAATTCTTTCTAATAAAATCTGAAACCGTTTTTTCCCTAATTACAAACAAAGCAGAATAATGCTATGAATTGTTAGGCAAAATATTCTGCCACTGGACTTATTATTATGAATTTTAACTCTGTTAATTTCAGTTCTATATTTCATAAACTTAATTAACAAAAACAAAATGAGCCTTTCAAAGTTCTCCAAAATAAAGAGAAAACAAAACAAACAGGAATAAAAAGAGATTTTAAAGATCCCAATTCCTAATAGCTGTAGTTCTACCTCCCAAACACATTGGAAACTGCAGTTCTATAATAAGCAAACCAATCATCTGGAAATCAAAATTTCTTTTAGGACTAATTTTAACTTCTTTTTTTCCAACCTGCATTTCACACTGGTTATTCTAACAGCATTCTTTGAAGAGGAGGAAGTGGGGGGAAGACCCACACCAAATTAGTAGAGACTACAGTTTACTGAATGAAAACTGCATATATAACACAGAGACAACTTTCTTCAAGCTAGAAAAATGTCTAAAACTCTAGATCTTTAAACTCTAAAAAATCTTTAGATTTTTTTAAAGAGCTAAAACTCCTAATATGAGCCTAGGAATGAAGATATCTAATGAATTTCAAATGTTGAAAGACCTTCTTCAAGGTCTTCAGATCACTTGCATTACAGCACAACACAGCTCACCAAGTACTTCACAGATGTAATTACTGCTTGTAAAGCTCACTGACCACAGCCTGAAAGCTTCTTTTAGTCAAAGCAGGGAAGCATGGTCAGCTGTGTTCAGGATCAGCTCCAATTCCCAAACTTTGGCTCTTCTAATCTAATGCAATGTCCTTCCATAGGAAGGTCAAGAAACAGGATAAAGAAACCACCATATACTTAGCTTTAAAATGGAACTATTAATAAATAGCAGAAACTCATAACTACTGCCAGTCATTTCACACACACAGCCTCATCTACTGACAATTCCTAAATAACCTCCTCCACAGAGAGCTTGCACAGAAGTGAAAAAGTGTAGGATAGCAATGCAAAATATCTTTGCTGACCAAGCACGGTTTCTTTCCCATGCAGTACTGCTTTCAATATCTGAAATGAATGTATTTTTTCTAGGAACAAAGATGGCAATAAGTATCTTTTTCAGCTGGAAGTGTCCCTTAAGATGTCTTAAAATAAATAACAACATGGCAACAAAAAGGTACCGCTACCCAGAATACTGATGTGCAGGGAAAAAATGCAGAACAGAAACAATTTTAAGGATGCCAGTAATTCTAAATTCTGGATCCAAGTCTGAATCTTAGAAAAGAACCCCTATACCATTAAGTCTTGCATCTTCATTTAGTAACACTGCACCTTTATCACATCACTTTGTGTAGCCTGACTTTACAAAGCCCTGGAGTACTCTGTATCTTCTGTAAGTTTTGTCTCCTTACAATCCAACTTTCAGACAAAGGAACAATTCATCAATTCCCACTCTTAATGAAATACCAACACAGCAAAGAAAACAATCTTTTAAAATTTCAACACATTCTCATATTGGTTTCAATACTGTTGAAACTAAATACTTTCACTTCCCATCTGATATCTTCTGGATCTCAGCCACAGTTAAGAATCATTTTGCAGACAAAAAAAAGATAAGCAAGCCAAAAGTCTGAGACACAACTTTTTTAACTACGGCTGGGTGGAATTTTTTTTAAAAGAAAATTAGGAGTCAGTAGTTGAAGGCTGACTCTTCTTACTGCAGAGAGAAGGATATCACAGCACAGATTCTCCCTCCAAGAATCATGGTAGAAAAGAGTATGGGAAATGTTACACAAGGTAGATGAAAATTAGCTTTTAATCTTGGGATTAGCTCCATTCCATAACCTTGTCTGAGCATTCAACTATTGCAGTTTTCTGCAACATTTTCACACCAACAAAAACAGTAATAAAGTGCTACTCACAGCACCAAAAACATTGATTTTATTGAAACATTTTGTTCAAACCACCATAAGCTACAGGAGGAGGACAGACTTTTGCAGTGCAAACTGCACCTATTGATGCAGTTTATTGATGCAGTAATACCAAAGGTATTTCAGCAACATGGTTACAGCATTACCCTGACTTAAAAGAAACAGTATTCATTTCCAAAGAAATAAAGAGAGAAGTAAATAAATAGGAGTTGGACTTGAATGATCCTTGTGGGTCACTTCCAACTCAGAATGTTCTATGATTCTAGCACCAGATCATGGAAATTGTGAATCTTAATCTGAGAATCTTGTCTTAGCTGAATGATCTAAAAAATCCTTTCCAATTTGCAGGCCCAAAATATTATAAGCATAAAGAGAAAGGAAAAAAAATTAAAACAAAAGGGGGGAAAACCAGAATTTTGTGTAAATTCTCCAACCAGTTTTCATTAGTAATTTTCCATTAATGCCAACCACAGCTCTTTAGCCAGCTTCTATACTAGTTAAGGATTAGAAGCAGGAGCTTTGGCCTGAAGACCAAGTTCTTTCTCAACCCAGCTCAGGCTACTGAGCACTCCAAATTTAAAACCAGTCCTCCCAGAAGCAGCACAAGAGTTGGTGATGCTCCTACTGGGGCCTACAAAATCAGCAACAAAAGCTACTTTAAGCTGAGCTCAGTAAAACCATCTCTGAACTTCAGTCAATTTTGCAAAAAGTTTCAGCTAAGGAAATTAACATCGCAGCAGTCCATTTCAGCAATTCTGGAATATATGCTTTTAAAGTTGGTTTGTAAGGGGATAAAACTCCTTACAAACTGCTCATTCTTCTTACAGAAGATACAGAGGAAGTAGTAGCTATTCCAATGAAGGCACCACCTCTACATACTGCTTGGAATAGTCCATCTAGTCCATCCATAGTCCTAGATTTAAAAGATTTATTAATGCTTACTAGCTCTTCACATACATTTCAGAGAGGTATGGCACATATATTAAATATTCTGCAGGATGAAGTGAAAAAGATCACTCCATATGTCAGAATGCACATAGAAAATCAATAAATTTTAGAAGCTCTTTTTATCCAAGTCCAAAGGAATGGAAAAGAAGGAAAAGTAATGTCGATTCATTTCTACACTGAAAGCTCGGAGAAAGGCTATATATATATATGCTTTCAGTTTGCTAAGTGTATTTCATATTCTTGCAAAGATGTTAAGCAAGGAAGATATTTAGACTATGTCTGATGTGCAGCTGGCTGGCAGAACAAGGACAAGGACAGCCATCAGGTAGTGCCAGACATTGCTCACTTATCCCCTTCCAGTCTCAGGACACGAGAGCAGCTAGAAAAAGGCTTTCACAATGTCAGTAAGCTGCTGTGTGGTGTCCCACCAGAGCTGGTTTTTGTATCACCTGACCTGAGCAAGGCCTGAAGATACAATAAACATATCCTGGAAGTCTGAAGAATCTTCAGTAAGCACATAAAATTAGGTAAATGACAGCTATGACCACACAGTGAAGAGGTTTTCATTCGTTTTAAATACATTATTCTTATTATAAAAACCAAGGAAAAGAAACCAAATATAAATTCAAAAATATCCAAAACAACTCAAAAATACAGTAGTCCTTCCATTTTCTGACACCTATAATTTCAAGTTTTTTTCCTTCTGTTTCAAGTACCAATATACCCAGCTAAGACAGTGTAACTCACTTTCAAAGAAAATATCAATCAGATGGCAGTGCACTAATAAAATTTCTTAGAAGTAAGTTCAGATATGACTAGTCTTAGTATGTGCACCTCTGAAAGATTCTACAGCTAAATATGAAAATACAGGGTGTAAATTTACTGGTTTGATGTGAATAATGTAAAAATGAGGTTTTAGGAAGGCTTTGTACAACACGATGGTGTCTCTTAGGAGAAGCAGGGCACAGACAGAATAACCAGATGAGGCTGGTAACAGAAGAAAGAAGAAAGCTGTGCAGGAGGCATCCTTAGCAAGGTGCAATTTAGGCCTAGGTTCACTAGTGTAGGCCACAGCAGGCTGCATTTGTTATTATTTGATGCATCAGAATACAGGAGTACCTTGATACGTGACCTCTGACAAATGCTTAGGTAGATAACACCAAATACCTAAACAGTAGTACTGAAACATACATAGCTCACCTCTGTGCTGGAGTTCTGGCTAAAGGAGCAAGAACACTTTTTGAAAGAGAATTTTCTGTAAACCAAATAGGGTTTGTTTTTAAAGAAGGGCTATCCTTTCACAATCCGTGTTTTAGCAGGAATGTCTGTGTGCAGCACACTGGATGCTTAATTTGCTCCTGAAACGCTTATGTCTTGACTTTTGTGAAGTAGGTCAGTTCCTTCACAATGTGCAACCCATCATGCCCTAGCTCTTGAAAACACCAGCATTCCCTTTCAGCAAAATTCCATTAGGTATATGGGGCAGACATTTTAAAACTTCCCTCTATATTGCTAAAATCTTGTAGTCTTTATAAAACCCAGCAGACAAGAAATACACAAATAGTAACTAATCCCATGTCAGAGACCCTCTTATGCCAGTTCAAAGAAGCTGGAGGAAAAAAAATACATAAATGAACAAATAAATAGCTTTTTAAAAAGCAGTCCATTCTTAGGAGCCTGTGCATTATGCAGCAAAAAAATTAACATGATTGACCCATCATGGAAAGGGCTGAAAAAGTTTATCAGTGATGCACAGTTGCACAGGACATTATCTGAGCTAGCAATTCATGATGTAGTGATATTAGCAGAAGTTTACAAAGAAGGGAAAAAAATAAATCTGATTTTTGTGGGGTGAAGGGAAAAAAAGGGGAGAAGCTGAACATTAAGAACCACCTGTTCTGGAAATAGCCTAGGAACTCTCCATCTAGTCTCTGTTTCAAGAACAGCCTTTTGGCCAGTTTCATTGTATGGTATCAGCTTTGCTTCATACCATATATTTGTGGTAAGATGCTCCATTTTTCCCCCTCACTAAAGCTCCATACTTGAAAAGCTGACTGTAGAAATCATGCTTCAAACAGAGGAATCACACCTGAGCACATGCTGCCTTTTCCCAAGGTAAAATACCACTGGCTCTGATTGTGCCTGGCTGATGTAAAGAGCAAGCAGAGTCTGGGCTATGGCCAGCCCAGCCAGCCAGGATTTACACAATGCATACACCAAGGCACTTACACAGCTTGCACAGGAAAAAGTTTGCATCCAAAGAGATACAGAATCTGGCACATAAAGGTGTGCCACTTTTACTTATGGCTGCCATTAACTGCTGTAAAAGAGGTCTTGATGGCAAACAGATGTAGGAATCTACAAGTTTGGATCCACTGACACAATTTTTTATAAAGTAAACTTCTAAAAGTGAAGCACTGAAAAATGTGGAAGCACACCCTAAGCGATCAATCATCAAAACCAGAAGGTAACCTCTCTGTGTTACAGTTACCTTCTTGCTCCTCCTCAGAAGAAAAAAACATTAAAAATCTGTTAAGTGTCTTTCATTATCATGGGCCTGTAGAAACTAACACTAAAATAAACAAAAAAGCATTCAGAAACAAACAAAAACAAAGCATTCTGGTGAGTGCACAATATTCAGAGAGGCAATTTTGCATGTGTGAATTTTTGCAGAAGTCCATTACCTTCTTAGAAATTTGACAGAAAGAAAAAAGAGGAAGAGAGGTAAATTCAACTTTACTATCCTCCAGAATAAGTCTCTTGATAAATTCCTCCTCATCAAAACTCTTTCAAAATTCCCCTTCTCTTTCAGATACCAATTCATAAAAATTTGTAAAATATTACAGAAATTGAGATTTTTCTGGCAAAGTATCAGTGATGTAGAGGTATTTTGTTATAAAACCAATTCCTACTGGAAAGTAATTTCTCCACCTGTTCTTTGAAAAACTACTAGTGCATTGGGTATGGAACTTGAATTAGAGAATTCAAAAGCATGATTTTGAAGGCAGATTTTATGAGTATTTCCTTATGAAGTACATAAGACAGGCAGACGTCAAACAGTTCCACTAGTACTAAAATTTCCAGTTAAATTACTCTTTAAGATTTGACATCCCTCCTTCTTTTTTTTTTCTTCCTCTCATACTGCCAGAAACAGGACCTGGAACAGTGAAAACCACGCATCTCTTAAAAGCTTAAAATAGCCCACAGCTGATTTAAAGGTTCTAAAAGTTCTTGATTTATTCAAGTAGCTTTACCCACTTCAAAAAATGAAATGTTTCCTGAATTTCCATCAATATGAGCATGAAAACAGCTTCCACACAAAACACAGTAACTGAGACACTGCACGACATGATTTTTACAGTTTCTAAAATTACCAGTGACAGAGTAAATGCTTGTTAGAGACATGAATTTGCACTTTGAGACCTGTCACTGACACATATACCCAAGCAGGATGGAAGGGCTCTCACTTGAAGAACAGTGAGAAATAAATTTGAAGTGTCAAAAAAGTTTCCTTTCAGTGCATTAGTCTTTGTCATCATTTATTTAATAATTTTTTTTTAAAAAAGCACATTTGGGAACACTACCAATTTGAGAAACCTTATGACTTGCAGGAACACTAAGGAATAAACATCCAGCATTCTCTCTTCACAAAAAAAGATAACCAGACTATTGTTCTTTCATTCTAAAATGGCAAAAAAAANTAAATTTGAAGTGTCAAAAAAGTTTCCTTTCAGTGCATTAGTCTTTGTCATCATTTATTTAATAATTTTTTTTTAAAAAAGCACATTTGGGAACACTACCAATTTGAGAAACCTTATGACTTGCAGGAACACTAAGGAATAAACATCCAGCATTCTCTCTTCACAAAAAAAGATAACCAGACTATTGTTCTTTCATTCTAAAATGGCAAAAACTGTGAAGGGTTTTTCCCACCCCAATGTCACATCCATAAATGTCTCTATGCCATACAACTTCAAGCAATCTAACAACAAAAACATAATAGCTAGTCTAATACAAAATAAAACTTCAGAAACAAAGAATCACCCTATTACATTCAATACTCAGTCATCACCATTGAGAGAGACTGTCAGTGAGCGTGACTCCAGGGTAACAGACCTACAACAAAGCACACTTCAGAAAGTTGTTTTATCCCAGTCTGCCCAGTTGTTTGGAATGTACAGACATCTATTACCCATCAGTCTCCCCAGTGAAAACTTATTTCTCAGACTTTAACCATTAAAAGGGCCAAGAGCAGACTAAAGCATAAAAAGGAAACCCACAACTGTTCGTTCACAAATTTGAAGACAGCTTGCCCATTTGAAACTGTGGCATTGCACTGACAACGGCCCCACGTGAAAAACAACAAAATGTAAAAATAAATAATGCATGAGGTGCTTTCTGTGTTCTAACAACAGGTTACAACTCTACACTTGACACATGCCACAGTTTAAAGGAGGAGAGAGACAGAACACACATGTACCTTGACACAACAAATGAAACAACCAACCAATAAAGATCGTTTGGGTTGTTTTGAAAATATCTACTAAGGTGCGGGAACTCATCTGCATTGTATGCCCATTTTAATGAGTAATTTTAATGAGTACACATGCACTTACTATTTCCATCAAAGTCTTTCTTCCCATCCATTAAAAAAAAAAAAGCACACTGAGAACAAGGCACAAAACCCACACATCTCTGACCAAAACTTTACTGCAGCCTATCTATGTTGTTATAGATGGAGAAATCCGTACCATCAGAGAGCTGCATCCTGCTACATTGTACACCACTGATGCTGGAAAAATTAATCATTCACAGATCAACAATTGGTTCTTTCATCTCCCTGGCTTTCTCAGATCAGACCATTATGTATTTTTTTCCACCTACTGATCCTGTTACACTCCATTTTTCAGCTGCATGTAGCAAAGACATCTGAAAAACATTCCTATTTCTAGAATGTACCTCACTAAAAGAAACCAGTGAGGGTACCTACATGCTTCCATGGGATTCACAACTTTACCAGTGTCAAGAAGTGACTGAACATTAAATTCTGCACTAATAACATAATGAAATAAGCTGAAAAAAATGTGGAAGGCAAACTGAAGGGCGCCAAAGTCCTTCTTTCTGGCTTTCTACCAAAAGCAGTTCATGTGAACAAACCCATGAGATAGCTGACCTTTTAGCAAGTAAAGTTTTAGGACTAAATACTTCAGCTAATCAAAAACTAAATTACATGTATACATTAACTCAGCCCACATCTTTAAAATAAAGCTGTATTCTGGCCAGCACGAATGGCACCACATTCAGTCACGACTAAACCAACAGGAACATGGCTTTTTTAATATCTCTGCAGAGAAAGAGAGGGCAAGGCAGCATTCACGATGAGCACTGCACCTCATCATGACAGTAAGGGAAGAAAAAGTCACTGGAAGAGAAGGTTGTCATGGGAAACATTTCTCCCACTTTTATCGCTGGCAGGGTTTGTCCTTTAAACGCTCACCCCTGCAGAGGCCTGGCAGGTGACATCCCGGCAGGTGACGTGAGCTCGGCACAGCCAGCCCTGCCAAGGGCAAGGGACGCTCCCCTGGGTCACAGCCGAGCCCCGGGTGTCCGAGCCCGCGGGGACCGCCCGTAATGGCACCTCACGATACTCTGAAGGGCGAAGGGTCTCGGCAGCGCAGACCCGGGGCTGCGAAACTGCACCCCGCCAGAGGATGCGGCGCGGTGCGAGGATGCTCCCAGCCCCCGCTAGAAGGGTCCCGCACAGCTCTCCCCGGGGACAGGAGCAGCTCTGGAGGCGGGATGTACCGCGGCATCCCCGCGAGCCCCGCGGGGGGAGCGGGCACGGTGACCGGCACAGACCGCGGCGGCCCGGAGGCACACGGTGCCGGGGCAGCGGGACCGGCCGGCCCGGCCCCAC
>VZRH01007412.1:159436-218786 GCA_013397555.1 Urocynchramus pylzowi
CTCGGGAACCCCCCGTGCTCCCGGCCGCGGCGGGGCCGCCCGGATCTGGGCCGGAGCCCGAGGCTGGCCCGGCCCCGCACCTGCCCCCGCCGTGGGGACCCGCATCCAACCGGAGACAGTCCCTGGTGTCCCAGAGATTTGTAGGGACTGCAGGAATCCTTTGAGAACTTGTTAAACTCTGCCGTAGTCTGACCGTTCCAAAGATAACAGGCCACAGGGAAATGAGAGGGTGTTAAGTGCCCCCTTACAACACCTTTCCTGTGTTTAGGGCTTTCCCAGTCAAAACCCACTTTTGCCCTATTAAAAATAATGTTAAAGATGGGGATGGTGCATGGGTTTCATTAGTCTTTTTTGTTGGTGGTTTTTGGTTTTTTTGGGTTTTTTTTTCTTCAAATCTTTGTCATCTAAGCAAATCTCTTGTCTGCTGGAGGTCTGAGTCATGGTAGTTGAATTGGTATGCTGATAATTTGACAAGAGAAAAGCACTTTTCTGTGTTTATAAAAGATGCTTTGACTTACAGCCCTGTGTCCAGGGAGCCATGACTTAATCTATCAGGCATCTCATGATATCTGATGTTTTCACAAGATCTGCTCAAGTCAGATGATTACATGAAAGACTTGTAAGTTTTTAATCTTACTTTTTTTTTTCAGATCACACATTGCAAAGAAAATCTAATTTTTAATTTTCAACTAGCTTTTGAATTTTATTGATGCAAATGTATTCTAGTGGGGTACCAAGAATCAAGAAGAAATAAAAAGGATGTGAGGTTTTTTCAAAATCAAACTGTTTTGGGGATGTGTTTTATAACTAGTTTTGTGACACTCCCCTCCCCAAACATGGATGGGCAGTTACATCATCCCCATGTGTTTGAGTAAGTCAAAATAAATTAAGGATAGATTTAGCATCTTTTCTGTATCAGTGTATTCAGTAGTTTGCATCCAGACAAAAGGACAAAGTCTTTGCTGAGTTCTGGTTGAGAAATGCTGTCTAGGAGGCTGTCATGCTAACTCGTGCCTTCCACCACCATGCCATCGCTTGCTGAGGGCACCTCAGCCCCTCCACTGGAGCTCACCTGCTCTCCAGCTGAGCCTGAGCCTGCTCAGACCTGACCTTAACCTGGCAGCAGGGTAGGTTAAACCTCAAACGGGCATAAGAAATCAGAAAATCTCAACACAATTTTTAAAGAAGCCAATATCAGTATACACACAACAGAACAGTGAGATGTTCCTGAAACGCCTGGCTTAGCACATCTTACAAGAGGACCTCAAGCTGTGAGATGAGATCTCTGTGGCAGACTAGTCTGAGCTGCCCAGTGAAATTCCACCTTCCTGCAGGAATCGGGGACATGTGCTCATTCGTGCCCTTTTCAACCTGTGTGACTACTCCTAGGCCACCAGTGCCATTGTCTTTCAAGTACTTTTTGGGTAATGCTAGCTGGGCAACTGTTGCCTTGCAGTATCAATCCCACTACATTTTTGCATAAACATTTCATAACCCCTAATTATTAGAAACTTGTAACAATTGTAAATCTATTGTAGCAAAATCTTAGACAAAATTTGCAGTTTATACTTACTCCACAATTTTCATAAACTTTAAAACAAAACAGGCCACATAATGATGGAGATGGGTTAATTACAAAGTTTGCTTCTCTAAATGTGTAAGTAGAGCATAAAAAGACATGTTTTCTCTATTAGAAAGGATTGATTTAAACTTTGGGTTTTATTTAAAACTAATATTCTAAAACTAAACATAATTGGTTTAATGTATTTAAAATTTGTAATCATTGGCTTTGACCATGTAATCACTAGATGTGACTATGTGATCACTAGATGGATGCCCTTTAAGGTCCCTTCCAACCCAAACCCTTCTATATTCTACCCATAATTCTATTATTCTGTATAGCAACCTATTTTCTTACTTGCAGTCTTTCATTCTAAATTTTTATCTTTATTCCTCCTCTTTTCACTCTAGGAGCTTGCTGAAGTACATTATAATGACAAAGGTGCTACAATACATATTTCAAATCAAAGAAAAGGGATGCTGCTCTAGGGTAATGGTATCCTGCTGGTATGTAAGAGCTGAGAACAGGTGAAATATATACCATGAAAACATATTTGGGGTTTGATTATGATTATTTTATTTCAACTATCTGAAGTGCATGATGCAAATGTAACTGCATTATTTGATAAATATTCATACAGTAAAGCAGGAACAGCTCACTGTACCTTACTGACATGCTTAGAAATCAATGTATGTCCTTCTTTGATTAGAGATTATTCTGTTCTTGAGATTTATGATTTATGTATTTTAATGGGTTTGCCCTCTGGAGCAACAGCATCAGCTGAGGAACACCATAAAGCTCCCTAAACTATGGCCAAGGCTTTCACAATTGGTCAGTGCTGACATACCTTTGTTTAAAAAGTGCCTATTCCTGTACAAAAATATTTTAAATCTGTAGCATCTCCACTGTACAGAAGACACTTCACTGTAGAAAATACAATGGATTTTAATAGGCTAAAATTAATGATGTGACCCAATAAATTTTGTGCTTGAAATCTTCTTGGAACATCATCGAAAAATGTGTTTCAAACCAGCAGATATAGGTCAGTGTTTTGCTTATATAAGCTTTTTATCTATTTTGAGCAGATAAAAATTATAAGCATTATTTAATCCAAAAGTATTTCCTGCTCACAAACCAAATGATTTGTGAAGCACAGTTTAAAAAATAATAAAAAAAAAAAAAACCAAACCCAAAACCTTAAGGTAGATGAGTGGTGATAACCAGATCTTTTGGTTCTGCTCATCTTTCAAATACAGCCTGAGAAATTCATATCTCACAATACCTTCCCCACACCGCCATCTGATGTTTAGTTGGAGTTGTACTCACAGTTTGGGTGTACAGCCACTCTAAAATGCCATCGTGTCAGTTTTCTCACAGAGCTAATCATTGTCTGGAGTTTAAGCAAAAAGCTGAAAATTAACATTTCCATGTACAAAGTGTTCAGCTTGGTCAACTGAATCATACCCTAGACTTTGTTGATTGTAATAGCTAAATTTTTTTGACGATAGTAATAAATTTCAAATCAGTTAAAACCAGTCATGAACACACCTGAGGAATGTTATTATCCCTCTGACAATTCTTATTGTTAATATTTGCATTTATTGTTACAAGCCTGAATTCAGTAGTATTAGCAGACTTCCTTCCTGAAGGCAAGTTCAGAATGCATCACACTTGATTCTGACCCAGGCTGTGTGGCAAAGCCTTTTACTGTTCTGCTCCCCAAGGGAATGCATTCATGGATCACGTCTTAGATGCCCTCCTGCAAGTGTTTGCATAGAACTACTCCTATGGCAGATTTCCCCTTTGCTGAAGGTGTTGATTCTTCCAGGGCTAAGACAGTATTCTCTTTCTTGGAGGTAGAAATCCAGTGCTTGCCAGAAGACATCCTTTCACCCTGACACAAGTTATCTGCCAGCCCCAACCACTGAGCCGTCACCAGAGAGAGGTGGAGGGTTCTGTACATGGCAGATAGCTGCAGCTGCTGTTCACAGGAAAGACACCCAGGCCTAACAAGGAGTATGTAAGAGATGGGACCCAGTTTAAAAATACACAAATGGTATCAGTGGAGTTATTGCTCTGGTGATTGGCACACTTGTTTCTCAGGAAAGTGCCTTACTGGAATCAGTGAGAAACGGGGAAAGAGTAAATAAAGATTTCTTTTGAAGAAAGAAAGAAGGCAGAAATTGGGGCTATTTGATTAAAGTATTGAACTTTAGTGCATAAATTGGGATATGAGTCTCGTGCTAGCCCACGAAGGGATACTGTTCTAGGCAATAATGTGAAGCCCTAAGTCACACTCCTATTCTGAAGTGTGTGGCAATCAGGGGACTCTGCCTATTGCCACTTACTATAGAGGAGGAAACAGTTGCTTCAAGAAGGAAGGTGATGCACCAGAGAGCAAGTGTTGGAGTACTTCCTGAAACATATATAGCCCAGATAAGTGCATATTATCTCATATTACAGTCTTTTTTATTAATGCCATGTTTCTCACCAGCTTGAAATCACTGCAGAAAGAGGCAGTTTCCCCACAAGTAGGGGAAAATTGTTCATTGTTTTAGGGGAAACATTTGAGGAACAACTGTGCCAGAATGCCAGGATATTTTTACCTATATATATATACACACACATATATACACACATACATATGTAATTGTTATTTTTGTTTTTGTTGTTTCATCAGGGATTGAACAAGATAAGATTTTCACTGAGAAGCAGCCAGAAACCCACACATTATGCTTATGGGGGAAGATCACCCACACTGCACAGACCTGCAGTGAGCTTTGGGAGGGAGGAGGCAGTTCAGCAGAGTGTAGCACGGATGCCCTTGCATTGTGGAAGAAGGCACAGGCAATTGGATTTAACCAGCTGGGTGGAATTTGATTTGATTAGCTTTGGCACAGTTTCACATACTCTCAATTCATCAGTGAATGGAGTAACTATATTGGAAAGCTACTGGGGAAAAACAACATTGCCCCTGATGCTACTGTCACAGGCAGATAGAGCACAATCCCATACAGGCTCACTCTGTGTTTTCCTCTCTTCATTGTCTCCCTAGTTAGCTTTTTTGTGCCAGTGTGTGTCTTCCTGTATCAGGATTGGCTGCCTTTTCTTGGTCTGAGATCTTGGCATGTAAAGAGCAGTAATTACTCCATGACTCGACTATGAGCAAGGGTGGGAGTGCCCCCTCTTGAACAATAAAACCCCTTGTAGAGAAAAGCCTAACTAAACAAAACAAAATGTGTAAAACAAGGCAGTGCTGCCACAAAGCACTTTGCTAGCTAGAGAGTCTATATGGAGTATGAATAAGAGCCTACTGTGTTTTAGTCTGTCCTGCCTGTGAAAGATCCCATTCTATAAAGGGATATATGTTAGTCTCTTCTTATTTCATACAAGTCCAGGCAAATACAACTTCTTTAGTTTCAATGAAGCTGTGCCTAATTTCCACCAAGAATGAGAACTGAACCAGGCCCAGCAATTTGGGATAGCATGTTCATACAAAACCATCTTCTCTCCAATTCATCTTGAGAAAATAACATCCCATACTTTTACCAGCGGTCAATACCTCAAAATTTTGAGTATCAGTTGTGGCAGCTCACAGTTAAAAACATTTTTGTGTAGTATGAGCTTACTAGTTCTGTAATACGAGTTGATAAAGGTTAATATGCAAGTAATTGAAGTCTTTCAAAACATGGCTCACCAGAAGATCATGCCAGGCTGAGCTCTCTGTATGAAGAAGAATATGAGGGAAGTTTATTGCTTTATCTTACAGCTCCCCAGAAGACCATCCTTTTAAAGTAGAATAAAAAAAGTATTTTCTTTGAAGGATAGGTCTGAAGAAAAGTTATAGGTTTCAGAGACAGGGAATCAAGCTAAATATGGTGAGCTGTACAGATGAATCTCAAGAATTATTCCTGCGAAACACATTCTCAGGCTAGGTTCCCCTAAGTATTAACATCTGTCTTGAGTGAAAATAGACTTTCTTCAGTTAATTTGCAAATCAAGAGGTGAAATTAAAAAGTGAGAAAATTCTCAGTATGAAAATTAAATCATGGCATCCATGTTTTCAACGGAAAAGTGTCCAGGCATGAGCCTTTTTGATTTTTAGCAGGGTACCACAATTGTGAATACCTGTAGGAACTCAATTGGAACTGTAGAGAGGCCAAAAACCCCCATGTATATGTCTGGAAAATATAGAAAATGGAAATATGTATTTTAAAGGTAAAAAACCAAAAATTAATTAATGTACTTAACAAATTACCAACAGATATGTAATTTTGAGTGTGTACTTCTTATAGATTTTGTTCCACTTCCTCAGGTCCAATGTGGGATTAGGCAGGACATTTTCTTTTGAAAAACAGTGCAAGATTGAAAACTATACATGAAAACAGGCCAAAAGCTTTTGTGAATTCTGGCCACTATCAGTGGTCATTGATATCAATGTCCTTTGAGTAGAAAGGCTACAAAATCAATAAAAGTAATAAAAACATTATCTCTTTGTATTCCAGAGTTCTTTCTCTCAATGAAAAAGTATCCAGGACATAAGCAAGCCTACAGAAATAAAATTGAGGCTTCCATGTCAACATTTAAAAATTTCCCCTCAAATACAGCAAAACCTGGCATGATCCTTAGATTAAGTTTCCATTACTTGGGGAAAGGAGGGTGAAAAAGAAAGTTTTTTCCTTTAATCAGGTGAAACTAATGGGTTTTTGTAATCACATTTTAAACTACAAAACCACAGAGACAGGACTAATGATTGTTTTATTTTTGACAATAACCACCCAGAAATTTGCCCACATTCAAGGAACCCAAATTTTTCTGCTCCATTGCAGACTGTGCAAAACTTTTGAAGACCACTTAACCCGCATGTCTCATATCCCTTTCAGTGAATGGGAATCATAGACTCTCATGATATGAAAGGGTTTTTTTTTAGACTAAAATCTTTAAAACATCAAGTTGTTCATGTCTTACAGGAAAGGGGACCAAGTAAATATAATTGAGAGATTACTCTGTTCACAGATGTGCTGTCCTCCCATGGTGCTTCTGACATGCATACCAATACTGCAGGATGCAGGCAGTGCCTAGACCATCTTTAAATTATTAAATTCTTGTCTGTTGTAATACATTTTTCCACTTGTGTAGCTTATTAACTTTGCTGTCACCATCAGTCAACAAGCAGATACATCAGCTGATAGAAAAAATGCCAACGTGAAGATAGCAAGTTCATAGGTTAAAAAAAGTCTTTCCTCTATAAATAGAGTTGGTATAAATCACAAGAGTCTGCAAAATGGGCCTGGGAAAATTAGCTGCTGACCTAAAAACATGTCCTGTTGGCTGTCTGGGAATCCACTTCACACAGTTAAAAGTGACAAGAATTAAAGCAGCTAAAGAAACAGGACTTTATGGTGAAATAAAGAATAAAGTGTTCTAGCAAACATGAAAATAAAACCAAATGCAACGAATAAAAATACAACTATACAATTGTGCAAGTATTCTAAATAATCAAAAGGCAAAACGAGCCATACTTTTTAAACTCTTAATGAGAAAATAATTATTATATGTTTTTGGTGTCCTGCAGTTTCAGGAATTTCAGCAGCTGACCAGCCAGCAGGCCCCATGACCTGCAGTTGCATGTGGCAGTGTGTGGTTAAACAGGGAACTCAGCACAGCCATTTCTGTAGGAAACTGCTGACTAACGTTGGGAAGAATCGAGTCAATTTGAATTATACCTCAAATTAAAGAGAATATAATTAACAAAGACATTTTTATCTCAAGTAAGGAACTAGCTTGCTGTTTTTCATTCAAAGTTAATGCTACCCTTTGCTGCTGGAACTCTTCAGCTAACACTTTACCCAAGTGTCCTCTGCTGTCACTCAAAAAATGTCCCTTAGGGAGTGCTTCAGGAAATAAAATGAGTGCATTAAAACAGGTATTTTCTTAGGTCCAGCTCAGTGCATCACTAGGTTTATTGCAGCATACTTCTGTTGTGCTCATGCATGAGACACTTCTGGAACACCAATTAATTCAGTGATGAGTGTCTCTTTACTTTAAAGCTACTTAACTAAAAATGGTTTAGAGACACCAGATTTTTACATTCCAGGAACTTTGAACTGTCACATAATTTGACAATTAAGGTCTAAAGAATACATAAAAGCATATAACAAGATATGACTATAAATTGTAGCCCTCTAGATAAGCTTAGCTCCAAACAGAAAAGAAAGGCCTCCTTAAATTCATTTTGAAAACCAGAAAAATATCTTGTGTAACACAGGACAGAATATCTGTCTAAAAGCATATGCCCCTTTTCTTCAAATTTTGTAGTAAAACTCCTAAAATTGCAGTATGACCTTTCCAATAAATGGCAAAAACACATAAAAAAAAATTGTTTCTGTAATCTCTCGGTTAAAATAATTTCTAATACTGGATGAGTTACATGAATTATAACATTTGTACAAGATTGCAAAGCAAACTTCCTTCTTTGGAGTGCTTAGGCAATTTAGGTCAGATATTTGCAGCTGCCCCTTAAAGACTGAAGACCAGTGAAATGCAGTCTTTGGACTCTAATTATGTATTCAAGCTTACAAAGTCTCTAACCTCAACCTTAATTGTCTTTGTTTGAAATAAAGTTGCCAAAGATACATCTCACTATTTAATATGGTAGATTATCCATAAGCATAATACAGTATTTTGTCTGAGCCTGTTAATTGGTTTCATAATTTTCCCAGTTGCTCAGACTGAGTTATCTTAAGAATTCACAGCTGGTATGGGATTGCCTACATAGCAAAAATATGTGTCTTAGTAATGGCTAATATTTCTAATCAAATATGTGTTGGCAAAGTGTTTAGGTTCAGAATAAATCATGCTGCTGGCCACAATGTAGCAAGCAAAGTGAGAAAAAAGTATACATTATGTCATGCAAAATAAATTTTCTATCATTCATCTAGAGCATTAGGGCTCACACACTCTTTGAGTTAGATCTATACCCTTAATCATGCATAATCCCATTGATAAGAGTTTTAAAAAGTGCCAAAAACAAAACAAAAAACATTAACCAGCTTTGCAGAGCAAAACTTCCCAGAACATCAACTGGGAGAAGCAGAAATGGAACCACTGAGTTAACTGTCTCACTGCAAGTGCTCACTCTTCAAGACAGCCTGCTTTTAGATGTGCTTAAACTTAATGTGCAATTTTGCAGGTGCCATCAAAGCAGTAAATGTGTCAGGGGCCCCTGTAGAATAGTGCATCACTAAAAACTGCATATAGAATCTGTCCCAAGGAGAGTCAAATCACTCTGGCCCAGTGACTGCAACACTTGAATAAATGTATGAGAATCATTTCAGATGGGGTTCTTGCCACTCTGAGCTTTGGAGTTAAAGGCCTTCTTTCCAGTGAAAGCAGACAAGATCCAACAGCCTAATTTTCACTTGCACCACTGAAAATCTCAGTTTACTACAGATGCATCCAATATGCAGAACTTCTTCCAGATCCTACTAATGGTGCACACAGTATTTCAAAACAGCCAACACTGAAAGACACAAAACTGTCCCCCTTTCCCTTCCATGGGACCAGAACGTAACCAGAGGAAGGAAAATCCTTGTCTGCAATTCCTTCTCTATGCACGTGAGTTGGGAACTTTTGTTGCCCCTGATGATAGTTTCCCAATTTTTACATTCATCTCCTCAAAACCACAAGATATGCTGACACTCACTCTGAATCATGTGTTCACTGGGATAAAACCAGCTGTCCTGATCTCCCACATGCAGGATCATGTCTGTTCCCCCTGCCCACATTATTATTTGTATGGCCATACAGGAAGCTCAATCAGCCTGTTCTGCTTGAAGCCAAATCAGGCAAAGTTTTCAGCTAGTCTCTAAGCCAGCTTACCATGTAATTGTGCTAACATTATTACAGGCTCAGGAGAAGCAGTGGAAATACGTGACTGGGGAAAGACAGGACTGTTTTTCTGGGTCACGGTCTCACTCAAGGGGCTTAAGTGACTGAGACAGCAGCCTAAATTTGGGAATCATCTCCAAGAGCAAATGTGTTCTCATGAATCCTCCTACTACTCCTGTATTGCCAGTGGCTTTTGCAGGATATTTCAATGGTTTTTTTTAAGATGCTGAAATAAAAACAGGAGAGGATTTTTAATCATGTGAATTTGACTAGTGCCAGATAACTGTAGCTTCAGCAGTTTATCTGAAATCTTCCACTGTGCTGTTCTCTTTGTTTTGGTTATATCATTTGCTTCCACTTCAAGAACCTAGAACATCAGACAGCATTGCTGAACATGGAACAAGAATCAGAAATATGTAATACAGATGCTAAAACCAGCACTGGCTTTTTATTAATCTGTTACATTTACCTATCATGCTGGAAATAATAATTTTTAATTACCTCATTTCACAAGCACAGTTGCTGGATCTCTGCTGGTGCAATACTTGAAATACATTTTTAAGAAACAGATGAAAGTTTTCTGCTGTGCCAAAGGAAAATTAGAATTTTAATGTTCTGTCAAAGGAGGAGTTATATATTTTTTGACAAAATAACAATGTTCATGGAAATGAGAGGCTATATAGCCAAGTGAAACTTAATGTGTTTTCATGCTGCTTCTCAAAAAGGAAATATTAACAGCTATTGCACAATCACTCACCCACTCCAACTTACTATTAGTTAGACATGTGAAAACTGATAGCTACTTGATTCTACTTCCAAAGTGGTAATGTCATGCTAATCTTAACTTCTGGCAATCTACTTGAACATCTAATAGATAAGATTGAAAAGAGCTTTATCTGGCTGTTAGCTTCACAAAACCAACAAAAGTATGTTACATCAGGATATAACAAATTATAATAAATTTGAGGTGATTTATCCTTTGAGGAGGGGTCTACAAATGCAAGGCTCTCTCAGTTCTTCCTAACACCTTTGAGATTATAGAGCATTATTTGTATGTGAAGCACTGGCATAAGAATCCTACAAAACTAATTTTCACACATTTGGAGAACAAGCATGGCCTGGAAGAATTAAATCTTAGCTTCCTTGCAGCTGTCTCAAAGTTTACTGAATTCTACCTGAAATAAGAGAAAAATTATTCCTTCATTTCTTGAAGTCTTGGTTAAGAATGGGCAGTTTTAGTTCTGAGCATTTTTGAGATAAAGGTACTTGTGTATTGTTCCACATATCTCATTAATACTTTTATTTACAGAAATACTTTTTCTACCTTTTACTGTACACATCTGGGACTTCAGCTGGAAATATTTTTATAGGCAGAGGTCAAGGTTTTTCAGATTGTGTCCACGATTTCTAAACCCAGATATGTTCACATTGAACTAATGCATTGCCCATGTCATCTGGCTGTCATCTCTATGTACATTGATTTTTCACATTTCCTGAAAAGTTTACAGCATTTTATATTCACAGCTGTGTATACCAAGTATTCTTACTTTTTCTTGCCCCTAAAGTCTGGGAAATTCTACTTTCTTTTCTCTGTCAAGGCATTCCAGGGACACTTTTCATTTTCAAAGGAGGGACACAGGCTCTTTTTAGTACCTGTATTTTATGCATTTGAGCATCATTTACATCTTTGAAGCTTCTCTGACCTGCAATACATACAGTGATGAGTAGTGGCTGTCTTGGTTATGGTACCCTGTATACTCAAGAAAAAGAATTTCCATTTGCAAGTGTAATTTTGGAATGTCTATAAATGTAACTTAACAGAGAAACAATTCCTACCTCCACTGTCAAGCTTCTGATGCAGAACTTGGAATCTGCATAAGGCACAGGTTTGCCAACAGCCCTGGGACATAAATCCTGACTCAGGCATATCCCAATCCTTTCCAGTATGCAAGGGAGTCCACCAGCCTCCAGTCTTCATCCTGTTTTTAGGGCAGCTCTCTGGGGAATATGCATTTAAAGTGAACTTTGCCTCACTTCTGTAAGCTAAGTCTGTCGTGGTTTCAGCCCAACCAGCAGCTCAGCTCCATGCAGCCTCACTCTCCTCATGTTGGGATACAGGACAAATTGGAAGAGTAAAAATGAAAAAACCTCATGGGTTGAGATAAATACAGTTTAACAGGTAAAGCCAAAGCTGTGCATGCAAGCAAAGCAGACAAGGAATTCATTCATCACTTCCCATGGGGAGGCAGCTTTTCAGCCATCCCCAGGACAGCAGGGTTCCATCACACGTGACAGTGACTTGGAAAGACAAACACCATTGCTCTGAACATCCACTCCTTCCTTCTTCCCCCAGCTTTATATGCAGAGAATGGCACCCTGTGGAGTCATGGGATCAGCATGTGGAAACACCTTCAATTATCTGGGGTCAGCTTCTTGTGTCACCCCAACCTTTCTTCTTGTCACAACAAGCAGAAAAGGCCTCAATGCTGTATCAGCACTGCTCAGCAATAGCTGAAACATCTCTGTGTTATCAGCACTGCTCTCAGCACAAGTCTGAGGCACAGCCACATACCAGTTACTGTGAAGAAAATTAACTCTACCCCAGCCAAACCCAGCACAAAGTCAAAGAAAGCAAGATTAAGTCACTCCTACAAAGTAAAAATGCATTTTTTATATAAACAACTAATAGAACGCAAACCCTCAGACCCCAGTGGTACAAGACCTTATCTGACTGTAGAACAAGTGGATTAAAACACTAAGCCTGAATAAACACAAAACCCAGTTCTCTAATGAGGCTCGAAACAGAAATGTTGCACAACTGGGATTCCATTTTTTCAGATTGTATCGCTACACAAGATCTGGAACTAATGCTGTTTTCAGCTCAAACATCTGCACAATAAAGCTGTGCTATCTTCACTAACCACCCAACTCAGCAGAGCACCAATGTGATTTACAGAATTTCCTTTGCAAGACTATCATCCCCAAGCACTGGACAGGAAGCTTAGGCAACAGACTGAAGTATCAGGATTTTACTACTGGTGTAGTAGTTAGACCTTATTCCTTATCCCTATTCCTTGTTGGCTATAGTAGAAATAGGAATTAGCTTACAGGTTCAAAGAGTTGAGATTCTGAAGTCATAGAAGTAAACATCACAATGAGAGATGCATTATGCCATTAACCAAGCATTATCAAACACACATTTACTCTAAGCTCCAAGCATTTAATGTATGTTGCACAGAGAAATGCACATGAGATATTCTGTTCTGCTCATTCTCTTATTTTGAAATGCATTGTAATTGCTTAGTCCTGTTCCTTCATCACATATCCATGGGGAGTATAGGAATTACCATATAGGAGCAGGCACTCTAACCACCTTGTCTTCTTGTGTTATGGACATCATGAATATAAGTAAAATGGCATTTGTGGTATCAGAACAGTTTCCAACAAAAGGGTACCCTGCTCACATAATTTTATACTTTGCAGAGTTCATTTTATGAAAAGCCATAAACAGATGGCATTTTCATCACACCCACTGTTCTTTTCAGATCAGAAGAGACTAGTGGAACATATCACAGGGAACTTCAATGTTGTTCTAATCCTTCTGGGGTTTCACACTCCTGGACTGTCAAGAAAGAAGCCTCCACTGATGTTTTATGTTTGATTTGACTTTTGGGGTGTTTTTTACTATAAGAAAAGAAATGAAACATTACTCCATTGCAGACCAAGTACTTTTAGCCAGCCATAGGAGGAGCCAAGTCATCACTAAGCAATTTCCTTTATACAATAAAGGGAAAAACACTGCTAAAGAAAGTATTGAGGTACTGATGGGTGGCCAGAAGAGACTAACTCAGTATCTGTGGGATTTTCTGAGAAAGGAATACACATCTCTATCTCTTTTTTGGCAAATAAGAATCTCAGTTTTGCAACTCTTTATGCCACTGTTATTTTCACCATTGATCTGAGTATCCTGAAGTCTATGGTTACTGCACATATGCGTAGGAACCCTATTACACACATAATCCATATAGTTTAACTATATGGACCAAAAAACTCACACATTTTTAGGGATAACTATTTTAACAGCCCTATTTCAACAAGCTGATCTGTTGAATTAAAATTTAAAGCCTTTGCTATCCTACCTCCTAATGCAAATCAATTTACATAAAGAGAATGGAGAGGTGCACAGAAACTGCAAGAGCTTAAGGCAACCACTGATTTCCAGATGGGATTGAATGGGTCAGGTATAGAGAACTGGAGAAGCAAGACATAACAGCTCTGTAAATCAGAATTTTTTAGTGCTGTACTGGTAAGACTGAGAGCATAAATACAGGACAAAAAATAGGTTTCTGTCTGCAAAGAGAACAAATCACACATGTCCTAAAGCTGTCAGCATCAGTGGCACATGGTACTGCAAATGAAGACAAAAATATCTTCAAACATTTTTCAGATATGCACTGATTATTAATTTATGTTGTTCATCTGAATAACATAACTTTTGAAGTTGACATTGGGAACCCACATAAACTAAATAACTATCTAGGTTAGACTAGAAATGTGGGTCAGGGAACTTTATTGCAATATACAATTTGTACAATGTTCCAATTTAAATCTCCCTAACAAAGAAAAAGAAGAAACAAATCTTGTGAAGAATTTTGGGGTTTTATTCTGAGACTGTTTCACAGGTAACAGTGAATTCTCATTTACATAACACTGCTGAAAATTAACTATTGACAAAAAACCAACAAATTTTAACAAAATAGCTCCACAACACTTCATAATATCCTCCTGGGATTGTGTATTTTCAATTTCAAATGAATAGCTGACTCATTCCCAAGAGTTGCAGAGGCACACATTAGCTTAAGCCCTTCTTGTATTCTTATGCAACTGTTCAGCTCTGTAAATATCCATAACGTATTTCTACAATACATTCAAAAGGTTAGAAACTACTCAGAAATAATCTTTTACTTAATGCTAAATAAGTTAAAATATACTAGCTGATAAGGAAGAGTAAAGAGAAACAAAATAATCCTTACCTAGTGTTTAATGGTCATGGATATCTCTGTACTTCAAGCTTAGTTATATCCAAATTCACCAAAATAGAAATATTAATGAGAACATGATATTTGACTAAGCATACTGCAATAAGGCCAGATTTTGCCAAAGTCAAGGTTTTGATGTTTAAAATGGGATGTGAATAAACTTGGATATCTCAGTCTTAAGAGCTCCTGACATGGCAACAGTTTTGCTCCTGTTAACAGCTACAATTTTTTCAGGGCTCACAAAGCTGCTGCTTACACTCAACCTAACCTGAATGCTGAACCCAACCTGATACCATTAGGGTTTTCCGTTAGCTTCAAAGTTGCAAAACCTACTTCATACTTTCAGATCAAGCTTGACATATGAAGTCAACAAAAAACTATTACTACCCTTTAAAATGACATAATCCATGCCAGGATGTTCATGGCACATGTTCTATGGCAAAGAATCAGGATCACTGTCCCAGATGTGCAGGGTGTATCCAATTCCTCCTCTGCCAAAGAACGTTCAATCTCACCTCTCCTGGGAGGTCTTCAGGTACCATGCTGGTCAGGGTCTGCTGTCTGTACACCATTATTCTGATAATACCATCTCCCCTACCTTACCACAGTTGTTTCTCTGAAGACTTTTTCTTCAAGATAAAAGTTCATCTGTCTTGGGAAGGATCAGGAATTTATAACATTGGGGTGTATCTTGCTTAACTGCAATCAAAAAAAACAGCTCTCTGTTCCTAGCTTCCCTCTGAACTGTTTGTTTGTTTAGTGGAAGGAAAGGGCAAGAGCAAGAGCAAATAACTTCATCCTCAGAGTTCTGGACTGCACTATGGAAATGCTGCCTGCCATCCCACTGAAATACAGAACCAGTCTACGGAGAAATACCTAGAGTTTAGATTACCATTGTTAGGTAAGATGAGTACCACTTCAAGCATTTAAGAGTTAACTTATCCAGGAATCAGGAGAAAGGAGATGGACTTTCTACATCTACTCCTATGAACTCCTCTCTTTAACGTTAGCAGTCATGTATTGTGTAGAGAACTTGTACACCAGGTATCTAAAGTTTAGACATGCAACAATTTACTGGACCATTTAGTATCTGGTCCTTAAGATAGGGCTATTTCCCATAGCAGGGTCACAAATGCCATTGCAGTTCTCCTGGGCACCATCAATGTGGAATGCTCTTCAAGGTTTTCACCCTCTAGCGCTTCTGCCGTGCTGAAGCACAAGTAAATCTGCAGGCCAAGTTCTGGCTGTGCACCAACCCTGCTCTTCAGACAGGTCTGCTTCTCTCATGACTGGACATACTCAGTTTCATGAATGTTGAAGTAGAACCAGCTGTAGCACTCCATACTCATTTTATACCACTGCTACTGAGTACTGAGCTAAGACAGTAGGCACAACTATTTTTTGCAGTCCCCTTGTTGCAGTATATTACTTCATTTTGCCTGTTTTCTGCTGGGTTGGATTTTTTTCTTTGTAGCTTATATGCTACAAGGTCTAGCTATGCTTTCTGCTACAATTATCAACTGACTTGAGCAAATAAAACCTGCTGATCTGGCCTAAAGTTCATACCTGATGACATATCAGCTACATTCCCTGTATTTTTTAATATCTTTCATCCTACTTTATGTTGCTAAAAGATCAAAGCAGATGAATTCATTAGGAATAAAATCTTTAACCAGATTCAAGATCTATTTAGCTACTGTCCTTATGATTCTATTCATTTGACAGGCTTATTTCCTTATCAAGTATGTATTTTAAAACAAAGCTGCTGTCCTGACACCACTTCTCCACATTATTGCCAAGTTAATGTTGTATTTTAATAGGATTATTTTATATCAGGAATTCCATTTAGTGTGTTTCATTTTGCTGGGCATCTGTCCAAGATCCCAGATAACTAATCTCTAAAAAGTGACCTACATACTTAACCATTGTCCCATTCATAAGTGACACCAATTGACTCATATTTTCTGTTTGATCTATACACAATTTCTCTCATGCAATTGCACAACTCCTTGTACTTCAGTAATTTTTTTTATTTATGAAGATATTTCCAAGAGCAATTCAGACAGACAAGATTACCCCATATCCTAACCAAATTTTAAGTTTATGTGGACATTGTTAATCATGCTTTCCTTTGTCCTAAATATAGTCTTTCTGCAGTGCATAATGAAGCCACGAAAGCACTAGGTTTTTTTACTTATATTTCAGCAGGCATCAGAATCAGATTTGTTACATAATCTGCTGTAAACTGATTCTTTCAGATTCTTTAGACTGGCTAGACAGTTGTATTTTGTATTTTCAAAACCTTTGCAGGGGGCAGAGGAGTATGTGAGGAAATGCTTTGGCCAGATTTAAAGTTTGTTATGAAATTTTAGAGTAGAGCTTTGATAAATTGATAATGGGAGTGCCCTCTTCTTGCTTGAAGGAAGCTTTTCCTTCCTTCAAGTTTGAGCATATGCCTTTATTTTTCCTTGGTACACTTGAAAAAGCTCTTGGACATTTCTATACCTGTTCCCTTAGTGTTTAGTGTGCATTGAAAAGAATAACAGTTTCCTTTGCCACAGGTGGAAGCTGACCATCTTGATAGAGAAAAAAAATCAAACTTGAACTTTGCTACCCAGAGGCAGCTAGGCTCTTCTAGAAGAGTCATCACTCTGAGAGAAAAAACTTTAAAAAACAAACTAAAAGGAGCCAATAAAAAGTGATACTTCCAGAAATATTAATAACTTGAGCAAGTTCTCTTTATGTGGCTTTGGGCAAATAAGCAGTAGAAAGCAGATGCTCTCTTGTCAGTCATTTACAAAGGAGATCTGGTAGAAATGTATCTCTAGAGATGCCTCTTGACCTGAGGCCTGCAGGTGTGCATATTTGCACGAGTGCATACTTGCTGCTGTGCACTTGCACGAGCTGCTCTCCTCTCATATCTTTCCAAGCTGCACAATGAGACCTCTGCTGTTCATACAAGTGTGCAGCTGGGTTATGAGAGCAAATCCGTTCCTGATCCTTAGGGAACTAATGGCAAAGTGGGGGACCAAACAGTAGACCTAAGGATTTCCAGGAATAAAATACTGGCTAAAGAAATGTAACATTTATTTCTTTCATTCTTTAAAGTAGGGTGGTGTGAGGGTGTGTATTAACTGGAAACAGAAGGACTTTGTGAAACCAATTTATCTACTCAAACAGCAAGAGCTAATATTAGATGTTGTTTGAGCACAATGTTTTTTCACCTCAGGAATGCTCTAGTCTGGGGAAGAGATACACAACCAGATCTACCACTGGCCAAAACAGCTATACTGAAAACGTATGGGACAGCAAATCAGTTTTGCTGATACAGTCATACACTACTGAAAGTAGAAACTGATCCTCTTCAGACTGTCCCTGTTACAACACAAACATAGCTGTGACCAAGTTTTGGACTGGCATGACATTAGTCACTGGCTTAATTGTTAAATTATATAAATATTTTTATTTGATCTCTTAATAACAACAGTTCCCAAAACACATATACTTTCATTTTTCATAGAATAGGCCTATAAACTTACCATATACAAATGCATTTGTTGTTCTAGATCTTGTCATCACATCTCATGTATTTGGCTAATTCTCTTGAAAGAGTCAAAAAAATTTCTGTTTTAGGTGCTCAGTTCACCCACTTCACAGGTGCTGTGGAAAAACACACGTATGAACCATCCACATGGTCACTTGCAGACAGATCTGTGGGGGACAGAATGCTATATAGTCATGGCTGTAATGCAGAACTGTGCAGTTTATTATAGAAGTGGAATCTACCTATCCTGAAGAATGGTTTTCTTCATGACTTTGTCTTTACCTTTTCCTGTGTTCTGCAGTCCCCCTTCCATTTCCAGAATATTTCCATATTCCAAGATTAAATTATTTCATTTTCCCTTCACATCACTACATCTCAAAAGATGTAATGTTTTATGTAAAAAACTTATGGTTTTTATTGTATTTAATTGCTATGATCTCAAACTAATAACTACTGTGCTTCACTTCAGCAGTATTTGTAATAGCACTTAGATAAATCCTATTATTATTATTATTGTTATTATTATTATTACTATTATTATTATTATTACTATTATTATAAATCAAAATAAAATCATTCCCATTTTGTCTTTCATTAAATGGGACTATTGGTCAGAAAGACTATAAATCAAATTTTAAATCGCTTATTTCTAAATAAGTATTAACACAGGGACAGCAGGAAAATGAGTTTCTGTCTTCAACAGCCACAGAACACCCTACCCCCCAAATCTCCCCCATAGGAAATAAGAAATTCACTACTTTTGGAACATCCTTTGGCTGCTTTATCAGATCGAAAATAAAGCACAGACATTTATACTCCACAAGGTGTCACTCTAAAACAGCTGGAAAAAAAATCGTGTTTTTGCTTTGAACTTTACCCAGAAGGTCAGAAATCACGAGCATTTCAAATTTAAGACTGAATTACCAGATTCTACTCAGAGTTACTACAATGCAACAGTATAGGCAGTGGGTATTTTTTCTTGTAAATAGTGTAATTCAAAACCAGTCTATTTTTAACATATTTGCCTAGCTGAAGAGGGGGGGGGGGGGAAGAAAAAAAAATAAAGTGTGTTGGTAACTGTTTCAATTTGGGGGAGCATCCAGCAAGTATTTTATCAGGATACATTGCACTGACTTTTATTCAACTACCACTGGCTCATTGAAGACACAGAAAACAATGTCAGACCCAACAGCTTAGGTCTGCAAGGTATCAAGCTTTTTAATAAAATACATTTTGTCTATAAACAAATTGTCCATTTAAACAAATATGGTATATTCTACAGACATTCAAATATCCTCCAAAAAATACAAATAGTTGTCAGCAACAAAACCTCACTTTCTATGGTTCAGGGGCAATCAGTGAATTAATTATCCAGAATCTAATGGAAGAGAATTCCCAGAAAGTCTTCTTGAATCTAAAAAAACTTACATTCCAACTTCTCCTGTAGTAAGTCCATGCCTTCATTGCTAACTACCTAGTTTCATGAAATTTTGAGACATCTTTGACACATCTATCAACTTTAATTGCTGTTGACCACCAGGTTCAAAACATACTAGAAGAAATGTGAGCAACTGTCATTTCACAGGAAACAATATTAGTATTTCAGGAAAATGAAAATAATCAATGAAAAAGAACAAAGAATGTATGGAACAGGTCTGATAGTGTGAGGGAGGGAGCTGTAGTCAAAAATTTACATAAGATACAACAAAAGAAAAGTGGAACTGATTTTGAAATGTTGACACTTTTCATCCTGTGCTCAATACTGCAGAGCTCTGACCCCTACATAGACCAATGGTGCTTTTACACAAAAAATACAGAAATTAAAAAATAAACAGTCCCACATCCAAAATTACTATATCTGCTTGTGTTATACTCTGTAAGAGCACTATTTTCAAACACTTTGTTCAATCTATCCTAACTTATCCTGTTTTTCTGTGGCTGTATTTCATTTAGGACCATTTCCAATAGACACACTTCAAAAAAGCTAATTAGATCAGGCCTCAAATGAGAGAAAAAGAACAATGTCTGCTTTGAAGATCTCAACAGATTTGGGCCGCTCACTTGTCATGAAAGCTGCAGCTCCAGGCCCATATCTGGATCTTTGAAGTAACTGACAACTTCACCAGTAAAAATGCAGGGGTGTCAAGGATTTCAGCATTTTTGTTTGTATGCCAACTGACAAACTTTAGAAAGCTTTTACTTCACACAACCAGGATCTTGGAGAATCTAGTTCTTCAGAATCAACTTCATCAAGCAAAACACCTACATATGCATTAAACTTAAAAATGTGTTTGCAGTTCTCTCACTTTTGTAAGAATTAATGGAAGCTAGAAATGTGATAAATACTTTGCTTAGGGGGGGAAAAATCCTTAAGAGAACTATTTTAGAAAAAACAACCCTCTTGGTGCAGACTGAGCTTGTTAAACAATTCTGCAGCAGCTTTTACCTGGTTTGAATACAATCACATTGGGTAGGGATGGAGGGGAGAATCATGAAAGTGGGAATATTAAGAGCCTCATTCAAGGTTGTTTGGAAATCATATTTTTGAAGCCACAAAACAAAAACAATGACTTGGCTAGATAACCAGATTTCTGAATTGTGACATTTTTATAGCCATAATTCCATTCACGAGATGTATTATTCACACCTGATTTCACTGACAAAGGCTATTAAAAGAGAGGAAAAAGCTCAGCAGTTACCATAACAAAGACACTTCCTTCACTGTTTTTTCCATTCAAGTCACACAGAATACAATGAAGTTTTTTTTCCTTAGTCTACATGCAGCACTCAACACACACACTACTCTCTCAGACTTCGTGTATATACACAGCTTTTGCTTCATACTGTATTGAACAAGGCTGTTGCAAGAAGGAAGTTCTAACTCAGAATTAAGAAAAAAAAAGAAACCTGAGAAAACAGACTAAAAATTCATTAGACATAGAAGAATAAATTGATTTTTGCTACCCGCCATTTCCAGCTGGCATGACAGACTATCAAATTGCTCTAGAATCTACCTAAATTATTTTCCTCAGTTATTAAATCAAGCAAATACTAGAACACTTTTGTGGAATAATGAGATCACTGTTATTCTCATCCACAAGGGCCTCATAGTGCTCAAAAAAAATCTCCAAAAAAACTAGAGCCCTCCCCACATGACAATATTTTCTACAAAAAGGCTGACAACCAAAAGGGAGTAACTTCTGGGAGCTGCTTAACAGCTCAGCATTCAATACAGTCTTGCCTTGTACACACCCACACGCTAAATACCAAGGGGATGAAACAGGAAAAAACTGTAGGCAAAATGAGTCAATCCAAACCAGAAGCTGAGCAGACCCCTTAGTTTTCTTTGAAGTGATATTTAATTCAGAAAAAGATAACACTGAATTTGGCCATTACACTGATGTCTGCAGGGTACCAGTACAGATCAGCAACTACATGTGACAAGAACAGAAGGAAAACCAATCAGGAGACAACTTGCACTCCTCAGGACTATCAGTGCAGCCAAAAAAAAATCTGCAATTATTCTTGCAAGCAGCAAAATCTGTGGGAATAACAATCTCCCAAAGAAACTAAATCCACACCTACTCACACAATATACTTATTTTAATCCCTTTCTTCACTGGCCAAAACAGCTGAGACTGTTTTAGAGCGTCAAGAGAGATCTGTCTGGATAGTCTATAGAGATTTCTCTATGCACATCTGCTTAAAGAAGGAAACAGCTATGACTCAAAGCTGTACCTTAAGAGGAAGCTGACTATTACATTCCTCATCACCCACAAGTCTAGGAAGCTGAAGACATTTTACAAGAGACTATTTTACCTGAGCTACATGAAAATCTATTTTGAAAAACAAAAATTAAAATCCATGCAGGCCTGTGTACACACACTTTCCCTCCAAGGCCAATCCTCTAGCTGTCTATCTTAAAGAAATTTGCAGTTCAGTGGTTTCAGCAAGAAAGGAGTTTCACACCACAGAAATGCAGTTTTCTAACAGGAAGGAAAAGACCACAATTTTTTTGGCCTTTTTTCCTGATAATGAAAAATCAAAATTCTTGGCTCTGCCAAATCAAAGTGCACAAATTCTCTTGTAATAAACCAATTCAGATTCACTTGATATTTCTATATAAAGAATACTATTGTATTGAAAAGCCCTTTTTCCTGCACCACATCCATCAGTGCTTCAGTGTGTGCCTGCTGCCCCGAAGGCTGAGTCCATCCTGAGCTGCATCCAAAGCAGGGTGGGCAGCAGGTGAGGGAGAGGATCCTGCCCCTTTACTCTGCTCTGGCAGGACCCCACCTGCAGTGCTGCATCCAGCTCTGGGGGCCCCAGCACAGGAAAGCCATGGACCTGTTAGAGCAGTTTGGTGGAGCACCAAAAACCTAATCACAGGGCAGGAGCACCTCTCCAATGAAAACTGCCCGAGATGGCTGGGCTATTTCATCCTGGAGAAAAGAAAGCTCCAGGGAGACCTCACTGAGCCTTTCAGTACTTACAGGAGGCTTACAGGAAAGAAGGAGAGAACTTTTTACACAGGTAGACAATGACAGGACAAAGGGCAATGGTTATAAAGAAAAGAGGAGAGTTTCACATTAGATATTAGAAATTAATTCTTTACTTAGAGATTAGCACTCAACAAGTGTAGATGTGGTTGCCCCATCTCTGGAAGCGTTCAAGGCCAGGTTGGATGGAGCTCTAAGCAAGATGATTTAGTAGTGAGTGGCATCCCTGCCCATGGCATGGGGGTTTAGAACAAGATGATCTTTAAGGTTCCTTCCAACCCAAACCATTCTATGATTCTACTAGCAAAGAAATGAGTATAAACTACACAGATGTGGAATAGACAATAATTCCTCCCATCAAATTTCTAACTGTAGTACCAGACACTATTGTGAAGATAAAGGGGACTTTTTACTGGAGACATATCTACCACACACACACAAGTTTCTCTCTATTTAAGTTTCCAAATCCCTTGAGATTCAGGAGCAATGCCTGCCTGTAACAGAAAACAGACTTTAGTGACAGAGCCACAACAAACAACACACTTGTTGCACTACAGAGGCTGCCAACATGGACCTGCAGATTGCATTAATTCTGCTCAACCCGAACAGAACCTTTGACTTCTGCTGACCTTAGCACTTCAGATGTATTTTCACACTGAAGAAGGTACTTCAAAGTTGACTTTACTTTTGTTCCAAACCTGCATCAGAGCCTTAGAGGCCAGAGGTACCTTGTTACCTCCTTAAATCAACTGATGTGGCTGCAGGAAGTGAGAGAGAATACCTCTTCTTACAAATGGTGTCACTTAGGTACCTAGTGGGATTTTCAAAACATTCAAGAAAATTATCCTGTGCATTTCAAGTAATTTAGGAAAGAAGAAAAAAACATATATATATATACCCAAAAGAGTCAGAGTGAAGAGGGTTAAATGCAAATTGAGTTTAAATTAAATTAGGAAGTCTCAATGACTTCAGCATGATTCCATCCGTCCTCCCCTTCCACACATTCACACTCTCTCACACACACACCCCCTCAGTAAAGCCAATTAAGTAGGAAACAGGCCTCTCTTCCTACCACATCAGCAAGGCTATTAGTTCCAGCAAAGCTCCCAAATACTCTGCTCATAGACTGTACTGGCCAAACAATTAGATCACTCCTGAATTAAAAAAAGTACCCAGAAGCAACTTTGCATATACACTAGTTTTTTCAAAGCACAATGGAAAGTTGGCACATACTGCATTTATGAGAGCTGTAATCTGGTTCAACATGGGTTTATTTTAAAAATCTTCATCTCTCATCTGTAGGCTACTCCAGAACTCAGTGAATCAGCAAATAGTCACTTATTGGAAAGCTTCCTTCCTTCCTTCCTTGACCATCACTCAGTAGTTTGCTGAAATTGCGAAAAGAACTGCACCATCAATCTTCACTACAGGCAACTATCTACAGGTGTACAGGGTCTAGAATGTGAAGTATTCAGGATCAGCGTTTAAATTTTGATATATAGACCTCCAGGGAATCAAATATTCTGTAGATTACAGATAATTTAAGTAACTTGCAGCCATACAACAGAGAGCTTCTTACAGGTATTTACAATATATTTAGCATCATGTCATGAGCTTAGGTGTGCTTTTTTCCCTTTGTCTTCTTTCAGATACTCATGGATTTTAAAGCATCTCAACCAAGTTTTTAAAGGAAATCAGACACTACACAGGTTAAACAACATGGTTCTATTAAAAACTATCTTTAACCATGGCACTCAGTGACAGCAATACAATACTTTTTTCCACAAAGCAACTAATATAAAAATATGCCATAAAATCATCTGTAGACTAGTATGCTAGTACATACATATAATCATAACATTCTTTTATAAACTCTTTCCTGAGATACCTTGGGTTGTTTGATTTTCTTGTATTACTGGATGCATTATCTTTATGATTCATCTAAAACAATTGCAAAATATTTTCAATGTGCAGGACACTCAGTAACATGTAAAAAGTAATATGTAAATATATGGCAAAGAAACAGCTCTTAGAAATTATCCACTTTTTTACTTTGTTATATTTTTTAACATTTGGCTCCTTGGGAAACAGAAGGATGGTGCATGAAAAACCTGAAAATAGAGCTATGAATTGACAAAAAGCAGGAAAGCATTCAGGAATGTTAGGAGTTGGAATATATTATAAATGACACAAAGAGAAAGCCAGAAGTCAGGTTGGCTATGTATTGTCTTACAAAGCAACTGGACATATCTTAGTTCACAGTATAATAAATATTTTTACTAATCTGTTTTGGAAGAGCAAATGTCTTTTAGGGTTTCAAGCTCCTGTATAAGTTTCTTGTTCTGAACTTCTAGCACTGCAACACGACTCTCCAGACATTTTATGTATTCTTTCTTCCGACGTCGACATTCTTTAGCAGCTTCCCTGCAAAAAGCAGAAGTAAAAAGTGCAAACAAAAAAGCCATTTGCATGCCATTAGAAAGCTCAGCAGAGTATGGAGACTATGACAGAATTCCAAATTTTGGAATATCTCCCAAATCAGTCTGAAAACACTAAGCAAAACTGGGTTCCACAAGGGCCTCAAGTGTCTCTTTCTCAAGTTCATATGGCAATCTGTAGAATTGCTTCCTCTCATGCCTTGATTAAAGTTCATAATAAAGGAGGTCCAAATGAAAGACAGTTATTCTGCTTTATGACAATAAAGATCTTTGAGGGCCTTGAGTTCCTCAATGAGAGTCTTGTTTTGGTTTTCAAGCACAGCCACACGATTTTCAAGACATTTGACATATTCTTTCTTCTTTCTGCGACATTCTCTGGCAGCTTCCCTGGAACCAATACAAGGCAAATGACTACAGGAACAGCCACAGTATGGCAAAGACTGGATAAATGCAATTACCTGCAATCCCTGTGGCTCCACAATAACAACAACCACCACCACCAACTGCTGGATTGCACAAACAGAACATCGGATAACAGCCAAAAGCAGTAACATAGTTAAAATATAATCCAAAACATCTAGAACTTGAAACACATCCAGCACCACCAAATACAAAGATGGAACCGATACACAGAAGAATTGAGAAAAACAGGGAGCAAATGATAATGTATTGACTTGCATTGTACTAAACATTAGGATGGAAAGCAGCATTTCTTCTTCCAGTCATATTCTACTTTGTGTGTTTATCGGGAGCATTGTCTTCTGCCATCAAAATCTTAAAACCAAACCCAGAGAATATACTTTCAGAAAAACACAAACATAACACTACTCTCTTCAGATAAAAAACCAGATGCCAAGCTTACATGAAGATAAAAACTTACAGCATGTTGTAACAATGTACAGTACAATTTAAGTCCAAACAAATACAATTTATTAGCATTTCAGAACTGGCTGCCTGAGCACATTTCAGCCACATGAGTCTGTGGTTTTTGTTGCTGGCAAATGATAGCCTGAAGCCATTTTTGTAGTTCTGCTGAAAAGTCTCTAATATTTGAGCTAAATGCTTTGGCTAGTGTGTTCAGAAGCATGTGACTAAACAAGTAAATTGTTTAGTCAATTCCAGAAGTAAATTCCAGAAGAAATATTAGAAATACTGGGAGTCCTCATTTACCACCTTGGAACATGATGAACTATCAAACTGTGAGAGGCTAACATTCCAACAAGTTATGAGCTATAGCTATAGCATAGGCACTAGTTTTAAAACTGAAGAGAGAAGAAACAAAAAGGAGGCACAACAACGCAGTGATCCTCGTAAGTAATTTAAAATAAAGGACAGGCATGAGAGCAAAGCAATACTGTTAATTCAATTATAAGACAAGTGGCTAAGCAGTGTATTAGAGATCTGCAGAGCAGACTACTTCTACTATCAATCTGCCAATGACCAAGGTGGCTACACAATTTAAAAAGACAAACTCCCCTAAGAATAGCAAGAAGAATGCACAGAGAAAGACTGACATTTACAACATTCAGTCAAGTCCATGATAACTAATTAAAAATTATACAGCAACTTCACACAATATGCCTCACAAAATGACAGGGGCACTGCAAAGTATCTCATCCCAGCAGCCAAGTATTTACCAAAGTCTATAATTATCATTCCATCTTTGAATAAGTCCTCTTCACAACATCATTAATGGACAGCTGCTAATGAGATCCTCAGCTATTTTCCTAACCAATTCTTTGCTGGGATGCATTAAAATGAAAAAGGCTTTACTGGTCATTTCACTGTCAGTAGTGGGAGAGGACATGAAGTAAAATTCAACAAAAAGTGTAACTCTGGATTATCACAAAAATTATCTGATATTGGTTTCTGAATCACCTATTTAGTTTGAATATTTTCAAACTAAAAATCCATGGCTTTAAGGTCAACTCTAATCTTCTGGATTAACCAATACTCTATGCTAGAAGGACATGGGATGACTGACAAAGAATTTCCTGCCTTCCCTTCATCAATTACAGGCAGTGCTCATGACCTTAAGAAGAAAACTTTTTTATAATGGTTGTGGGGGAGGGAGAGTGGTTTGCAACACTGACTATGAATTATTATATAGTCTTACCTATTTTTCAAAAGTCTCAGCTCTCTCTTGCGTGTTGCCTCTTCTGCCATTTGCTGAGGGCTGTGCAAAGTCCCCGGCGAGGCTGCCATAACCACTCCCTGAGGTAAGGTAGTAGTGGGAGTTCGAATCTGGTAAGCTGGCATGTCTCCAGTGGCAGCTGTATAAAAAAAAACATATTTTAAAATGTATGGCAAAAAAAGAGGTTTATCTGAAAATAAGGGATTTCTGACAATGATCTATCCAGGATCCCAGATACATAAATTATTTCACAGGTCTGTGATGACGCAACTATATTTTTTATCTTAATAGCATTTATTTCCACTCTGTAAAGTATCTGAATTGCTCTAGCATGTGGCCCCACTAGCCAGCCGGACTGAAAGTTTCCACATGGCTCTCTTCAGACAACATGGGGAAAGCAGTTTGAGAAACAGTTCAAGCAGTGACACTTACTTCCTGTTTGCACAATCCCACAAAAGGAGAGTCCTGCTGTTGCAGCCACTGAGGTTTATATGCTACCCTGTTCTCCCTGTACAGGACTCAATCTGCTTCAGAAGACAACTTTCTCCTCCTTCCTTGTGATAGCAACAGCACCAGCTTTATAGCCTCTCCTCCTCTTACAACAGCAGTTTGGCAACACTAGGATAAGGAGTGAGAGCTACTGTTGCTACAATGAAAAGGAACAGACAAGTGCTCAGGATGTACAGGCAAGAGGACCACACATGGGATGCTGCAGCATTAGCAAGCAATAGGAGGCAGTGGCAGTTGCACAGGAAGGAGTGTAGCTGCACAGTAAATCAGAGGGCAAAAGTTCAGATTCAGCTCCTGAGCTTAGCAGTTTTGTGCTCTCCCCAAGGCAAATGCTGATCTGATGTGACTTGAAACCAACACCTTTCTTACAGTCTCACGCCATTTCTCTGTTTCAGATGTATTTGTCCCTACATGATGTACCTCAACTAAAAAACACTGGGGAAGTCCTAAGTACTTGTGTCTTGTCTGACAGAAAACAAAACCAAACAAAAAATTTATTCCTCTTTATATTCTAAGCAAGTATTTACCTATTTCTTTCCATAAATATTTTATATGATAGAACAAAACTTCAAATTTTGTCATTTTGTCATTAAAGCAACTGCATATAGCTGATGTTTCAGAGGCTATTGTTACACTTATCTTATACTTTAATTCTTTGAAGCATTATTCAAATAATGGAAAAACATGTCTCACAGTTTAACCCCAGCCTGCAACTAAGCACCACACAGTCACTTGTTCACTCCACCCACACAGCTCCCCAGCTGGACGAGGTAGAGAAAACTCATAGGTTGAGATGGGAACAGTTTGATGGAAATAAAATAAAATGTACTGAAAATAACAAAAAGGAGAAATAAACCCAAGAAAAATAATTAACGCAAATTAAAAGCAATTGTTTACCACTCACCAACTGATGCCCAGCCTGTTGCTGAGCAGCAGGCCCCAGGCCAGCTTTCCCTACAGTTTCTATACTGAGCATGATGCCTTATGGTATGGAATATCCCTTTTGGCTATCTGGGGTCAGCCACTCTGGCTGTAATCCCCCACAGCTTTGAGTGCACCCCCAGCCTACTCACTGGGACAGCATGAGAAGCTGGAAAGTCCTTGACTTAGTGCAACTACTGCTGGGCAACAACCAAACCATGAGTGAGCTATCAATATCTCTCTCATCCTAAAACCAAAAAGCAACACTGTTGCAGCTAATAAAAGAAAATTAACTCTATCCCAGCTGACACTAGGACAGCTTGGAAAAATAAAGGGTAGACAAAAACATCCTGGGGAGGCTGACAGGTTGAGCACTTAAGAAACATCAGTTAACTACAAGGGGGAAAAATTAAACTTAATAAAAATATACTATTACTCTTACTATATTAATTCAAAGTGCTTTACTAGTTCAAAACAAAAAAATAGAATCAAGTTGTGTTTAGACTACAATTCCACAGCCATGTCCTGAAATCATTATCAGCTTAAACCCTGTGCACCTCCCCCCGCTCCTCAGTCCTGCGGGTAAAAGTGTTTGTGGAATTACAAGATGAACTGGACCAGTGAACTGACCTGGATAATCCCCGGGCATGTGGGAGGGAGGGAGGGAGAAATCAGCCCAGAACAGCCCTGTGAGCAATGACAGGCAGCTGCCATGAACACAGGGCTTGGTCATCTTGTACATCTACAGGGGAATTGCTTAACCCTTTAAGTCCTCCACATTTCTTAGCAGTCCCAGTCAAGTCAATGGAATGATACCTCAGCTCACTAACTATAAAAATGGAATTTTAGCAACTCTTCAGGCTCACCTTTATGCTGGCCACATTACATATCTTATAGACTCTACAGTAAGACCTACTTTTTTCTATCTCATCACTAGGTATTAAAGAGATGTTATCTTAATTTGCCTTAGCTACAATGAATTAGAAATCCAAGCAAACCATTTTGTAGATGAAGTCATGGGGGAAAGCTCCACAACCCAGATCACCTCAGCCTGGCAACACCAACTACTTTGTTCTCTGCGTCTGACTTATGCTCAGATGGCAGCAAACAGGGCCTACTGCAGCTTTTGTGCAGAGGACTCAGTGTGATCTTGTACCTCCAGCAAGACTTAACAAAAGCAAGCCCCTATCTCAGCTGGGATCAGCAAACAGCACTGTTAAGTATTCTAGCCTGAGCAGGTCCCAATAGTGGCAGTCTCTGCCTGACAGTTGTCTCGCTTATAAATCTGCCAGCACAGGAAGACAGATAAATAACTATTCTGGTGGTACCGATCTTGCCAATTCAGACACCACTGTTTAGAAACAAGAAAAAAGCATAGCATAGCATTGACAAAGTATCTTTTAGCTGTCCAATAATATATGTTTTATGATACATCATTGCAAAAAAAATATTTTGAAGATTGCAAAATGTTTTGTATATTAGCTCAAGAAATTACAATGTAACTGACTTCTCCAGAAAAAGACCTTTGGAAAGATGAAACGGGCTCTAAACACAGTGGGATAAACTTATTTTTTTGCAAAGTTATTTTAAGCCTAGTTATGTATCTATATTACAGTGAAGCATACCTTCCATTTCAGCATCTGAGACAAATGTCACACACACTTCATCCAGACTGCCAAACTTCTGTGGCTGTTTCTAACGACACTTCACAAAGGTTTAATGTAATTCCTAAGGTACCAGAAGTAGAACTGAGAGTGTTAACAAAGCAACAAATGTGGAGTTGGTGCATCTCCCTAACGCATTGCCCCAGGTAATTTATTTCTTTTTTTTTCACTCCTTAAAATGCAAGGGAGTAAAAAGTCACTGAAAACCTGAAGTTGAGACTTACTAACAGGAAATTAAGAAAGCCAAAAGACAGCTAGTGAAAACAACCAAACAAACATGCATTTAAAAAAACTAAAAATTAAAAAAGCAACCATCTCTTGGAAGAAGTAACTTGCTGAACACTAGAGAGCATCCCTACACTCAGGTCTTTCAGTGACTATCCAGAAGAAAAAATGCCCGCTGTATTTGGATGCCTATTCTCCCCCTCTGTGAGTCATAATGGTGGGACTTGATTATCAAGGGGTTTTTAACTTCACCACTAAACTGGCTACACAAGGCATGAATCATTATCCCTTTGAGCATTAACAACATCGACCCGGAGAAGATATTTATCTTCGGATTAATGAAACAACGTGCGCCAGCACTGAGCAGCAGCACGTAGGAGCCGGCAGGGAAGTAGTTAATGTAACCGAGCTGCCGGAGGCAATTGACGAGGCAGAAAGGAACTGACTAAATCGCAGCATGACTTGGAGCTGACGTCAATGTGTATCTTGTTTGGAGTTTAACTTTTCCAGTTCCCTACTGCAACACGATTCCAGGAAATCTAATGACGTCAGCCCTTTGAACTCAATTAGCTGAGGAACAGACCATTTTAACAGTGGAGGAGAAAACAAGCAGGCGTTACAATACTTCAATTGTTGCCCTCAAATTTGTTTCCATTCAGTGGTTTTTTAATACTGGAAGCATAGGGTTGATTTACACTGCCCAAACAATTTCTATAAAGCTAGGTTGAAGCCCATGGCTATCAAATTTGTAGCGTCCATTGCTCAATAAAAAAGGCAGTTGTCATTTTTACTAAACAAAAAGCAATTATCAACACAGCAATGTATATGACTATCAGCAAAATAAAGAAAAATGCAAAAGTAGAGTGGTGGATTGTTTTCAGCAAAATCCTGCATCAAATAATAAAGAACAGTTACTGAATCAATCTGTGCAAGAACTCATGCACTAACAGTGATTTTTAGTTTTTTCCCCCCCAAAGAAAACTGTTAAAATTGCCCTGGAATCCTACACTAAGTAGACAGAATTAGAAGCTATTTGTATGACTTTAGAGAGATGAAAGAATTACAGCAACAGGTTCAAAAGAAAATGTCACAAATATTAACTAAACACTGCACAGACATACAAAAATACCATGTCAAAGGCTAACAAATTTTTTACCTGTTTCATCTCCTGTTACAGCCATGATCAACTTCTGCACACACGATTCTGCTGCTCCTCTACCAGAGCTCAGCATGAACTGTTCCAAACTACCAAGCATGTGCAGGATTACAAGCAAGAGCACTGACATCACAATGACCTCACTTGCTTACCGCTGTCATTAACATGCTCCATCACTGGAACAGCTCACTGAAACTGCAGCCCAAAGAATTCCTTTTCCAGTAAACCTGTTTTTTTTCCTCTTCCATACTGCTATAATCCTAGCTTTGTTCTTTTTCCCTGAATTATTCATAAAGCTACAGAAAGCACTCACTACAAAGCAGGCTGTTAAGAAAGACCTGAAAATTCACAGCACTGACTGACAAAAATTAAAACGTGGCTCTAGCATTCATGAATGAATCCAAACTATAAAGTCATGATTGGACAGAAAATAAGGAAATTTAAACCAGACATGCAGTTGTTTTCATTGGAACAGTTCCACTAAAAGGCAGAGAACTCTGTTGGACAGACATGCAAGACAGGAAAGCTTAATAAGCTGTAACAAATAGGTAAATGAAAGGCTAGAGCTCCTCGCTTTGCAGGAAAACCCACAACCCACCCATTTAATTTCAGTTAAAAGCTTCAGAAATTATTAAGGAACACTCCAACGAAGTAAGTCAACTAAAGCCAGTGGTTTCAGATGCTGTAACAAGCAGAACAGTAACTCTGGGTAAAGGCTACCTCTTCCCCCTTCCCTCCTTTTTCAAAGTATATCCAAGAGATCTGGCTGACTCTGTTTTAAAATATATATTACAAAAACAACAACTCAGCTCTATGAGAGATACTCCTCATTTACATCAATGCAAATGAAATTAGTTTCAGACCAAGAGTCCAAGCATTGGTTTGTATGTAGGGCACAGCAAACTTCTAAGGTCTTTGTACTAAACAAATTCAGACTGGTAATTTATCAACTGTGAAACTGTGCTGGATGGCAGCAGTGGAAGCATCAATGTTTGCATTGATGTTCTGTGTTTTACATCCTGTGTTTACAGGAGTATTCTCTAAACCTGTAAATTACAGGACCACTTCAGGATCATATGTACAGAAGACCAGAACTTAAGCACAAGAAATTCAAGCCACAGATTTCAGATATCATTAACAATATAATGAAAACACACATAGATCCCAACAGAATGATTTTTATATAACTTTTCTACACTCACTAATAGTCAAAACACTTTCTTCTTCAGCTAGCAAAAAAATCCTTAACCCTTAATGTATTAGGAAACTGCCCAGACACTAGAACTGCCTCTTATTTTGCCTACAAATGTAAACTTGTAGCAAATACAATGTCACTCAATTGGATCAATATATTTGGCACTTTTATCCTAGTATTTTTCCACACCACAGGTTATCAGAAAGTACCAAACACAGGGTTTATGTGATCTTAACCATTATTACATGAGATTCATTAAAAAATACTTTAGGAAAAAAAAAGAATACATATGCTATCTGAAAGACTCTGAAACAGATATTTTCTGTTTCCAGGTATTTGTTATATTCTTTTCTTTTTCTATGATAAAGAAAAAAAATATATGCTACCTACCCAAAATTATTATAAAAATACATATGTAAGTGGTGAGATTACTAAGCAGAATAATTTTGCTGTTATAATCTATGCTATCACAACATTAGGTGAACAGTCAACTACAAAGTATACATAAATGACAAATGTTCATTCAAACCTGCATTCCAACAGACTTTCTAGCATAGGCAAGATGACCTGTAATAAGGACATTTCAGACACTTGAACATTCAACTTACTCCATTGTCTCACTCCATTGTGATTAACTCAGGTTTGCTGCCTACATACAACTGTATTATTACAAACATCTTCAAATGCTTTCACACTATTTTTATACATCTCTCTTTTTACTAAAGACATTTTGGTTTCTCTAAAGATTTTCTAATATCAATAGCATGTAGAATAAGTTGAAGCCTTTTATCTTCTCATCATCTCCAAGTTCATGCTCATTTACTGTTTGCTTTGTACTTTTCCCTGTATGTTATGTCACATTTTTCTTCTATGTTAACAGCTATAAGGCTCACTAAAGCACTGGACTTTGAACCAAAGGAACAGAGAATTCCAGGAAATAAACTTTTCTGAGCATGGACAGAGAACAAATCAATTTAGTTAAAGGTATCTAGATGCTTCCAGAAATATGATGTAGAAGGTATTCAGTTACTGCCTCTGAATCCATTTTGAAAGTTTCCATCACAGGCAAAACACTTAATGGGCAATTCCCTCTTGTGGAGCCCATTGCTGAGTAGCCCTGTCAGAGAACAGGGCTGTAATGGAGAGTCTGTAAAGGAAAATCAGTCAAATGGAATTCCCAAGGACTGAAATGCTGCCAGAGAAAACCCTCAAATGTTGTGCTTCTTCGCAGACTTGGGAAGTCTTAGGAAGCAGCTGATGAACTATTCTTTCTGCCTCTGACACCAAAGCTCTGAAGAATCAAAGCACAAATATAAAGTACTATAAAATACTACAATCAACCTGGAGAGATGGAGGCCGCCTCTGATTTAAGGGACATGTAAGGCACACACATAGAAAATTAATTAGACTCAGAAAAACATGCAGTACTAGGGTGGGAAATCGGTTTTGGGGACAGCCAAATTTGGGTCTTAAGGCATTGTTAAGAATGTATTCATAATAACATTTAGGGAAGTTGTAACAATACTGTCTGAACAATAAAAACTTAACATTTGGCTGAGGTGTTTTCATCTTATAGTCTTAAAGCACTTGAAATGCTTCGGAAAGCCTTGGGACAACAATGTATTTCAGCATTTATTTGATGACCCTCATCCACTCCATGAATACATATCTAAATCCTTCCTAGCTCTTCTCATGGCTTATTTCAGATAGCTGTTTTGGTTTAAGAAAGTATTCATACAGCCCTCACCACTGACTTCTCTCTGTCAAAAAAAAAAAAAAATTTAAATTCTGGATATCCTCCATAGCTATTAATTTAGTGTCTCCACAAAGAAATCTATCTCCCATTTTCAAAGGTTTTCATCACATCATGTGTGCACTTTATAAGACCTTCAAAGTGTTCCACTGTGAGAAAACTAGCTTCAGTAAAGGATCGGCTTTCTAGTAATAGCAAGAGCCATAAGCTGAAAGGAAATTCTGCCCTAAACATATCCCAAAATCTTCAGAATTTGTTTTATTAACATTAACTGCTGAAAAAAACCAAATTAGTTTCACGTATTAAATGATGTGCACTTCAGCATCTCACTTCAATCTGTAAGAGTACCTTTATTCCAATTAAATATGTCTCAAAATCTGGAGAAGACAATCCAAAGCAGAAAGTGATGTTATACTGCTATTGCATTCTTTTCAACCAAATGTAGTAGCTGCCTTACTAAGCAGAGAACCTGAATCCCTTCCTAAGACTCTTTCATCTTGCTGTGAGTATTTTACTTAATAGTGCAATAATGTCAACACAAAATAAGAAACCTTTTAAGAAAAATTATTTAATATGAAAAAATGAAAACAGAGCAGACTATTAAAATATACCTTGAACAACAACTTGGCTTCCAGGAACAAAAAACTGTTGTGTGCCATCAGATGACTGTGCTGCATATTGCACAATGGTAGCGCCTGGCTGAGGAGCTCCTGAATTTGTCACAGTCTGAATTGTACCACCTTGAGATATGGTAACTAAACAGAAAAAAATAAAAAAAGATAAGTTAGGCAACAGAAAGATATAACACATGCTAAAAAACATGAAATAAACATTGTCTTATAGGACTCCTGCTCCTCTCCTTGCTTAAGGATCAATTGTACAATAAAACTTAGGTAATATTAATACTGATTTCCACAAATTTACAGCCTGTCATGTAGTATATGCCATACATATAACAGATAAAAAGCAGTGTTCACCACATTTTATCTCTATCTTTCCAGAAATATTAACTCTACTAAAATATTCAAATATTGAGGGAAAAATAGTAGCTCCTAGCCATATAAAAGCGATGTTTCAAATACTAACATAGAAGTTGTTTTTTAAAAAAATTCTTTAAAAAATTTTTTGTTTATTGAGAAAACAAAAACCAGGACACCAAGACAAAGGAAGAGAAAGATGGCTAACACTAACAATCTTTTCCTTAGTGTAAGAAAAAGTTTAGCACAAGATTTAACCAGGTTGTGCACAGTTGTAGGGAGCCCAATACTCATTGGGCAAAAAGAGCAACAGAACAAAGTGGAGTTCTTCCCTCAATGGAATAGCAATATGAAAAAAATAAATATACTTTCCCCATTTATAAAAACCATACTGCATTCTTGACATAACCAAGTATTTATAAAAATGCAATTCTCTAGAGACATGATTAATTGTATATTCCTTTTGAAATTAGCATTGCCTTTGCTAAACACAGAAATATCATTAAATCATAGAATGGCTTGAGTTGGAAGGGACCTTCAAGATCATCTAGCTCTAACTCCCCTGCCATGGGCAGAGGCACCTTCCCCTAGATCAGATTGCTCAGAGCCTCCCCATCCCACCTGGCCTTGAAGACTTCCTGGAATGGGGCATCCACAACTTCTCTGGGCAACCTGTTCCAGTGCCTTGTCACCCTCGAAGTGAAAATTTCATTCCAATATCTAAACTAAGTCTCTCCTCTCTGTTTAAAGCCGTTGCCCCTCGTCCTATCACTACACTCCCTGACACAGAGTCCCTCCCTATCTTACCTGTAGGCCCCCTTTGAGTACTGGAAGGCTACTGCAAGGTCACCCTAGAGCCTTCTTTTCTCCAGGCTAATCAACCCCAAACCTGTCAACCTGTCTTTATAGGGAAGGCCTCCAGCCCCTGATAATCTCCATGGCCCTCCTCTGGATCTGTTCAAGCAAGTCCATGTCTGTCTCGTGCTGGAAACTCAGAGCTGGATGCAGCACTCCAGGTGGGGTCTCACTAGAGCAGAGGGGCAGAATTGTGTCCCTCAATCTGCTGCCCACGGTGCTTTGGATGCAGCCTAAGATCTGGTTGGCTTTCTAGCCTGCAAGCACACATTGCCAGCTCACAGTCAGTGTTTCAGCCACCAGCACATCCAGGTCCTCTCAATCCACTCATTGCCCAGCCTTTATCCACATTTAGAATTGCCACAACCCATACACAGGATGCTGTGTATTGATGACTGGCATTGGCCGTATCATGAAGTTTGCATGGGTCCACCTCTCTGCCCTGTAACAGTCCCTTAGGATGGGATATCCCTTCTCTCTATTGAGCTTTGAGTATCAACTGCATCATTAGCCTCGTGTCACCTGCAAACTTTCTGAAGGTGCATTCAACCCCACCTTCCACATCTCCAACCAAAGGTACTAAAATAATACTGGTCCCAGATCTCTGAAGGACACCACTCATCACTGGCCTCCACCTGAACATCAAGCTATTGACTGGAGCTCTTTGAGCCAATTTCTTATCTACCAAGTGATTCACCAGCCAAATCCACATCTCCTATGTTAATTAAAACAATCCTGAAACTTTTAGCTGAGAACCCAATGCCCAAGGAGTAAAAAAAAAAATCCTTTCTCCCCCAAAAGATATTTAAACTATGAACATTGTATTTAAAGTGATCTGAGATGTTATAAAAGTCAGATATAAAAAAAGATTCAGGCTTGCCAACTCCTCTGAAGTCATTGTCAGATTACAGTATTTGATGCCATTCTTGAAGGTTCAGCTCTGCTTATTTCAGTACAGGATTTGTTAGATACCTATGTGAATTTTAGAGGTTGCTGATTTCAAATGTTCTGTTTTGGCAAAAGTAGGCTATCTCAAAAGCTCAACTTCAGATATAAACACTGGAAATAGACTGAGACTGCCAAATCCCAATACTGGAATTAGCTTCTTTTGGGGAAAACATGGAATTCCTCTCATGATGAATTAAGTTCAGAACCTTATCTGCAATACTGAAGCAGGGTTCAGCATGGACCTCTCCAGTCCTGCCCTTGGAATGAGGAGTATGTAACACAGGAATTAGGTGGGTGCTGCACACAGGCTCCGTAAGGCATTGAGGAGAAGGGGAAGAGTGTGGCAGGGTGTAGAGTGCAAGATGTTTCAGTCTGGCTTCCAAAGCAGAAAGTGCCCATTTTAGGGCAGGACAAAACAGAGAGAAGCAAGAAAAGTAAAGCATTGTATCCTCTATTCTTCACAAAGTCCAGGACAAGAGCAACAAGATTTGTCAACTCTACCTGCCAGACAAGTTATAAAGAGCCAAATTCTGCCTCTCAGAGTTAGCACCAGGAATGGTGGTAAATCTACACCATCACAGAACCACACCACATAAAACCCAGTCAGTTTGGCTTCCTAAGCAGTAAAACATCAGCACAGATTGATATAAAGCTCTTGGCTCCACAGTGAACCAGGATAAACAATTATGTCACAGCTGTCCTGCAATTATTCATTCAGATCCCAATCCAGTACTTTATAAACAAAAGTGAATTAACTCCAGTAACTGCCTCCCTTACAGGACTGATTCCTGCCATTTTCCCAGAACAACACACTGCCTGTCCCCCCATTCACTGTCCTGATCTCAACCACTGCACACACTTTGTTGTGCTGGAGTTCTACTGAAAACTGAGCCTTTTATGATGAGTATACGACTTTCCTGGACAGTCCCTGTAGCTGAATGTCATGCAGGTGGATGGATGCAACTGGCATCTTCTCTTCCAGCTAGGAGAGAGGACAGTAGTAATATCACTCTCTGAGTATGATCATCAGTTCTAATCCAGAAAAAAACCAGATCTTTTTCCCTTCCAAAACTAAAAATGGAACTAAAGTTAGTCTTTCCCAAAAGATTTCTTAATTCTCCAATTGTTAAAAGTCTGTTCTAAGACAGCAAGTAACCCAAACAGATAGCAAAAGATCTAATAATTTTCATTCCCCCTGCATTTTTTCATGCAGATCATCATGATATCCACAAGGAGGCAAGGGGTTGGGGAGACTGATTCACACACTCCAACTGAATGAACAATTCTTACATATTAGACCACTAACACAGGTGAGAAAGTAATTTTTTTCAGTATTAAATAACCAACATGACAGAACTACAGCCACCAGAGTAGGTGTGTAGCCAGATAAGAATACAAGGCTCCTACACAAGACAGCACCTTGTGCAAAACTACCCGTTTTCCTGGCAGAAAGATCACACGTATGTTGATGGAGGTAGCTGGCAAAGACATTTTATCTGGTCATGTCAGTCTGTCTGCTTCCATAAGCCAAAGCCAAGAAACTCCAAGGAAAAGGCATTGGGAAACCATGGCAACATACCATTTTGCCTGGTGAAAAGTAAGTAGAGAACAGCCATCAATGCTGCTAATAGACAAAAATACATTTGTTTTCCAGAAAAATTTACTTATCAAGTTCTTCCAAAAAGAGTCATCCCAGACATCCAGACATAAACATACAGTCAAAATGATCTTTTCAACTAAATTGCCCTTCCTTTGCAGGAATAGAGAGAACAGCAGAGAAAAAAAGGAACCAGCAAATGTAATAATGTAACACCTCTTTTAAACCAGGGCACAGTACAGATGGCCACAGTGACACCACAAGGCCAGTTCTTCACTGCCACGGACACTGCACAAGCTTAATGCATAAACTACTGCACAGGAGAACCTGTGCAGCCCATGCTGGCCAGGAGAAACGAGTCCTCAGGCACAGGAATGACAGGCAGAAGCACAGAGATACTGACAGGAGGTGTAAAGATGGAGGTGCATGGAGTGACCCTCTGCATCACATCCAGTCTAAAATCAACACTGGATTTACTACATTCCCACCCAGTGTGTCTAGTTTTAGCTAACAGCAGTTCCTGAGGATTACAGGCAACCAGCAGGATGCCTCAGAAACGCTTCAGATCTGTGCTTCTTACATGTAAAGACTAGGGGTCAACAGTCAAGCTCTCTTCAGTAAGTTCCAAATTAAGACCCCCTTTATTACAAGGAAATGATCATCCTTGCTACCACCAGGCCTAATTAAAATACAAAGACTTAGCTGGGACAAAAGATATTTTAACTTACAAAAGTGAACTTAAAAAAAAATCAAATTAATGAACTAATAAATTCAGCAAGAAAAACTATTTCCAAAAAGAAAAAGCTCTCAAAACAAGGTTTTTGAGCTAAAACCAAGAGATTCCATAAAGGCTGACATTGCATTTTGAAGCAAAACCCCATTATGATGAGAACTTTAATTATACAGCACATGTTTTATGCTACAACTATATCTAACTCAAAGAAAAAGCAGCAAAGAACAGAAATCTCCCAAGCTTGGCTTATAGCCAAGTTTAAATTAAGACATATGAGATTAATTAAATTTTTGTGGATTCTGTTCTCACATTCTCAGTGATGCTCTCTGTTGCTTAATTTTCAGAAGTAAATGCCTGATTGAACAAGAAACCAAAACCTTTGAATTTTGTTATTCACTTAAACACTTCCCTATCACTACTGTTTATATGTGTGTTCAAGTGAAAATATATTCCCCTAAGAATCACCACCTGCAAGAGACTGTGGTCAAAGTACAACTTTGGCTTCCCAGAGGAAGCCACAATTAAACCTATGCTCTAAAATTTCTTAGAAATCCTCTAGGTTTATAAGCTCACTAGGTAATACACAGACATTAGAACACTTTTTTTTAAGCCTTGAAATGGCAAATATATATATTCTTAATTAAACTTAAGCAAAATCAAAAATACAATTCAAAAATTGAAGAAAAATATTTAATTTTTCATAGAATACAAGAATACATTAATACATGCCAGATTCTGTACTGAATAGTTGTAATTTAGGAAGATGGTATTCTTTTCCACAGAAAAGAACACTTCAGATGCTGGACATAACACAGCAAACATTTATTTATGTCTAGAGCTTACAGAAAGGGTAAGAAAAGCAGCCTAGGGGCACAAGCAAAATTACTTTCTCTGCTGAAAGGAGAGATAGTACAGGCAAATTCTGTCTTCTCACCATTAATAATTAGTTTAGTCGCATAAATTAAAAATAACTGAAGAATTCTAAGGGTGAGTAGAACACAACTAGAGCCATTCTATCCTCTTTTACATGCCATTGCTGTGTTTTAATAGACTTCCTCTGTTTTCTCATTTCAGGAAAAAAACTCCACAACATTTCTTATGCAATCTTCCTGTCATTATATCAAAGGAAAAACACCTGCACTTTAGTGTGTCTACTTGTGAAGAGACATGAAAAACCCCTACAAACTGTAGGAGTGAAGCTTTATAAAATACATAATTTTTAAAAGAGTTGTTATTACGAAGTTATCCAAACTTATAACTGATTATCTGATTATGTCCAAAGAAGCCACAGAGTACAAGTTACACAACACTTATACTATAAATACAGGAATAAAAATATCCAAAAGCAAGCCTATAGAACAGAACTGTGAATGAAACTTTTAACTTGCATTTGGATGTTGTATCAAGTGTTGGAAACCATGATTTAGGTTAATTCTGTGGTGAAAGTGTAGATACTTTAAACTGGTGACAGAAAGATATAGTTCTTTTAAGAAAGAAAATTGAACTTAACAAGTAATTTCATAGTGAAACCTTACATTTCAAAAAACTCTACTTGCCGTTTCATATCATGAATAGCACTAATACATAGCAAATCACAAGAATTTGAAACTGCAATGATTTGTATCATTAGACATTCACATAAACGTGTCAACATTTTTCATTTCAGCTGAATGTGAGTCATTTTAATGCATGGAAGCTCTAGAACAACTATATCTAGCAGCCAACAAATACTACAAGACTAAAAGTCTATAATCCCCATGTTAGAAAAAATTAATAATAATTACTTAGAAATACAGAATCTCTTATTCTTCTTCATCAAAATCAAAGATCCCTAGTGCATTATGTAACTCCTAGAAACAAAGCTTTGCTATCTATGTTGTGCATCATCACATAGTACATTGCAAACATACGGTATTGCCCTGTGTTAGTATGATACAGGCTGGTTGGCATGGCCATTGCAGAAATACCAGAAGGCGTTCCTTCATCTTCTGACTTCTCTTCTTCTTCAATCTTCGCTACTGCAGGTGCATCTGATGAGAGCTCATTCAAAATTTTTCTAAAAAGAGAATGTAAGTAATTTTATGTACTTGAAGATCCATACCCATAAGAAAAGCAAAGAACTGACTTTTATCAGACAGTTTTGCTGTAATAAATAAGCTGCCTTTAAAACCAGCAAAACCAAAATTAAAAGTCCTTACCGGTATGAAGGCCTTCTTGAAAGTATTTCCCTACGTTTTTGAGAATCAATTATCACTTCTGATTGTGCAGCTTCATCTGCAATCGATGCTACCTGTAATAGCAAAGTTCCTGAAATTCATAACTTCATTAAAAAAAAGCAGCAGAGTAAAATGTTTTTCAAAATTTTCTTCCATGTTTACATATGGGAAGTTTGTTGACTTATTTATCACTAATCATGTGATTTTGGACTACTTTTTCCAACGCAAATCACAAATTCTGAAGTTACCCAGACACAGCCACTCAGATAACATCTTCCACTTGAAAAAGGGAAAAGTCAATATAATCCAGGTTGCCTTTTTGTGAATGACACTTAGAAAAAGTACTGGAAACAGATTTCTTTAAATATAAAAATATTATACAATTTAAATAGCTCTTAAAGTGAGGTCAAATAACTAAAATACAGAATACAGCACTAATGTGCTTTAAATAAAGGCATACAATATAAAACTTTCCTCATACCACACCAAAGCTATTTAAAAAATAACTTTATTTAAATATGCACATTTATTAGACTTACTAACACATTTATAAATACAAAGGCATTGATTAGCAATGTTATATGAGTTTTGGAAGTGCCTGAGAAATCCACAGTATCTCATTTTCTCAGACCTTGAGTATTTTCATATATTCTTCTTAAAATTACTCCAGAAAACATTACAGCCTAGGGCTGAATCACTCTTTTGACCAGCACCTATCTTACTACACAGAACTGAAATTCATTATTGAACAATGAAAAGGCTTTATTTTCTTGGATTCTTTTAACTACTCAGAACTATTGCTGTTCTGAGATTTCCAAATTGAAATAGTGTGAAAATCTTTTCACACGAAGACAGACCAGACTGCAGTTTTAGATTAAGCACTTTGTTAAACTAACACTGAACAAACATGATGTAAGAGACTAGAAGACTTCAAGTGTTTGAACCAGCTGCAGTGGAAGCTCAGGGAATACAAGGAAGATCTCTGGAATTAATGCATCTGCCAGTCCTCAATGTTTGGTACTAGAAATAAAACCTGCTTGACCTCAATAGAAAATGATTATCTGGAAGGTTCTGGAAATTTATAGGCCTGGGTCAGCTCAACTCAAACCTTTAGAACTCCACCTTGAAGGAACTGTGGGTTATGGCAGAACAAAATTATCTCTACACTCGTTAATTTTATTACATTACCCTTCTGTGCAGAAATACTTAATGCATTCTCCTTTGGCTGGGGAATATGCAACGAGCATCATTAGAACTCTACGTCTGCCACCTAAGCAATCAGAGTTACTTCTGCAAGTATACAGATGTGTAGCTCCAAACCAGACTGCAGAGATACAGGTGCTTCAAGAAATTTGTATTCCTCCTTTTGAAGGAAAGACCAATGCTGAGAAGCAGAGAGGGATCCTGAAAGACATTTCCCTCGCAATATGCCTTCAGCAATCTCCTCATGGATCGACCTTCAAGCCTCTGGCATAATCCTTCAGAAGAAAGACAGCATTGCTCAGCCAAGAAAGAGCCTGGGCATCCTAACTCAAAACAGAATTTTCATTCTGCTGGGGCCTGGGGGTTAATAAATAATCTATTTGTCCCAGGACAAATAGCTCAAAAACAAGACCTCAATTGTCTTTAAATTGTCACATTACCCTAACAGCTACCAACAGGCCCCCCAGTTTGTGAAGATGGCTGAAGAAGTTGGGAGCAGTCATACTTTAGGAAGAAGGTAAGGAAATTACAAGATGATGTAAGCATTTTAACGTGTGTATTGGTTTTGCACAGCATAGTTTTCGGTAGCAGAGGGGCCGCAGAGGTGGCTTCTGTGAGAAGCTGCCAGAAGCTTCCATGATGTCCAGAAGAGCCAATCCCTGATGGCTGTGTGGATGGATATACCACTGGCCAAGCCTGGGCCAATTAGAGATGGTGGTAACGCCTCTGTGTTAACTTATTTAGGAAGAAATCAAAACAAAGGTTGGGGGCACAGTTTCAATTCTAGCCAGAAAAGACGAGGAGGTGAGAACATATGAGGGAAACAACATGGCCAGTGCAGGAGGAGGTGCTCCAGATGCTGGAGCCGAGATTCCTCTGCAGGCCGTGGTGAGACCACGGTGAAGCAGCTGTGCCCCCACAGCCCATGGGGATCCATGGGGGATGCAGAGATTCCCCCCACAGCCTGTGGGGGAGGTGCCCACGCCAGGCGGACGCCTGGAGGAGGCTGTGATCCAGCGGGAAACCCATGGAGAGACAGGTCTTGCTCCCAAGTTGGAACAGCCTGTCCTTGGAGGACTGCACCCCGTGGAAGAGCGAGCCATGCCACAGCAATTTTGGGAGCATGGTTTGCCCGTGGGAGGGACTCACATCACAGCAGTTTTGGGAGGACTGCTGCTCAAGAGATTGGAGCCATGCTGGCAAAGTTATTGGAGAACTGTCTCCCATGGGAGGGACCCCACAGTCTCACTGGGGAACAACTTCTCTCCCTGTGCAGCAGAGGAAAACCTTGGGTGACAAACTGACCAAAACCCCCACACTTTGTCTCCCTGCACTGTCAGTGGGAAGGAGGGAGGGGCTGGAGGAAAAAAGGTGCCTTCAAAGGCTTATTTTACTTATCATTATCCTGCTCTGATTTTGTTAGTTATAAATTCACTTCATATCTTTAAGTTGAGCCTGTTTTGCCGTTGGAGGGTTTTCTCCTGGTCCTTATCTCAACTCATGAAACCCTTTGTTAAATTTTCTCTCCTCCACCCAGCTGTAGCAGGGGAGGGTGAGGGAACAACTTTCATGGGGGCCTGGAATTTGGCAAGTGTCAAACCACCACAACATGGAAGAACACATTTTCTGCAAGAAATTTCAAAAGCTTTAATTTTCATCATGATAAAGAGAGAAATGAACACTTCAGATCACTCTAATGGCAAACATGTCCATAATGTTAACAAACAAACCATTGTAATTTTTTCCTGGACATCGTTCAGATTTTGACTTTACCTATTTCAGCTTCATCTGTATTTGAACAAATTTAACTTCAAATTCATGTTAAGTCTTTCCAAGACCTGATACATTACAGGGGGGAGCAAGCAGTAAGTCAAATAACAATTTAAATCTTCCTAAAAATAAAACAACATTTAATAAAACAATAATGCTACAAACTTATTTTTTCATCTAAAAAACAACAGCATTATGAGAAAAACTTCTGAGCATTTTCCAGTTGAAAATGGCAGATGTTTGAGGGAGAGGTCATGCAAGCTTCGACACCAACCTTCAGCATACTTTATTTCTTTTTTGAACTGATATAATTTCCCAAGTTCCCCACTGTCTGGCAGAGACAAGGTAGCAACTTAAAGCCAAATGATCCGGAGGAAATTCCAGGTGGCAGGATAGTGTACTGAAAAGGATCACAGGCTGAACACCTTCTGTAATAGATTCTTCTACAGCACCTTCAAGGCTTTTCCTATCCAGATGAAACCAAAGCAAAATCCTGGAACCAACTAATTAATTAATTAATTCTAATTAATACTAGTTAGTATTAATTGGGACAAAACTTTCCTGTTTCTACTCCTTTGGGAAAGGGTGGACAGCCAGAGTTCACTCAATACAACAAATAGTTGACTTCCACTCCCCTAAGATGACACAGCAGCAGCTGGCAAGAGATTCCTGAGAAATTTCTCCTTCTGAGCTTTGAAAAAAGTCCTCTATCTTTGCATGCATGTCCTGACTACACTGAATAAAGGAACAGAAACTGGGAATTACTAACGTGCTTATTGAATAAAGGTTACTCAGGAAAATTACAGTTAGAAAGAATTCCAATGAAGAAAAGTATTTATTCTGAATACTCTGTTCTGACTTCAAGTTTGGTCAAGTGCTGGCACCGACTGCACCTCTTTCCATAGTGATCTAGGATTTCAAAACCTTGAGGTCCCATCATCTACACCTACTGCTCAACAATAAAACATTCATTATCTGATCATGGTCCTACTTATATATGTAGGACCTACTTATATATGTCTTTTTGTTTGCTATACTGGAAAGTTACCAAGAAGCCTCTAACATTAAAAATGGCTTCTCAAGACCAATAACACATGGCTTCTCCTTAACGCAATGGCCACAGGTAAAACCCTTCCCTCCTAACAGGGAGAGGTGCATCACCTCTCTTACCAGAAATATCAATTATATCTGCAAAAAGCAATTCAGCTGACATTTCCCACGCAGATTTTAATAAAACTAGTGCAGAGGCCTTCCTAGCTACAAGAAAAACACCAATGGGAGACCAAGCAATTTTCAAAACAAATTCTCTCTCTCTCTTGTCTTCTCTACTTTTTAAAAACTCTGAAAAGTCTTACACGTTTTGCACCAATCCCTGTTTTCTAGTTCCAGTAACTTTAAACACATGAACATTTGCCACATAAATGTGTGTTTTGAGGCTGCCTGTATTTTTGGTATCCACAGCCACAAAAAGCAATACAAGATGCTCTAACAGGGTCTGATAGGGGCTACAAACAATGAACCACTTGATACAATACACTTACTTCTACTATGCCCAGACCCTTACCAATAATAAAATAGGAGATACTTGAAAATTTATGAGTTCATAGTCTCATTAGAAACATTATATTCATAGAATTTAACAAAAATTAAAAACTGCAGGATACACTGAAGTACAGCTGTGTTATGACACAAATTTGCTATTGCGTAAGTTCAGACACAAGTTCCAAGACAATTTCTTATAAGATAAACAGGAAGCATTAAGGAATTGCTACACAATGCTTGTAGAGCTGCTGCTGGTTGGAATGTTTGCCACCTTTCCCCCTGCTGTTTCCTGAGCCATCTGAGTAAATCTTGCAGCACTGGCTGGAATGAAGAGAAACTGAAGATGGGTTGGGAAAAGAATTATGAGGTACCAAATATTCATGAAAATGTAACAATAAAAAAGCTAACCTGAACAGCTTGCATGTGTGGTGACTGAATGACTGAGGGCTGTGTGGCTTGAATGACACCCTGGACATGAACAGTTTGACCAGAAGGCAACTGCACTAGAGTTACAGCTGGAGATCCTCTTCCAGCACTGGAAGCAGCTACAGAAACCTGCAAAAATTACAATCATCATGTGTAAGTAAGATGCCTTAAGACTTCAGCAAATGTTTTTAGAAGTGATAGCTAAAACAGACTGATTTTGTTGCCACATCTAAAATAGCTTAGATGTAGATAATTATCACACACACAAAAATAAATTATTTTACTAGTAAAACTACCAAAGGCATGTACCTTTCCAAATGGTCTGGAAAGCTTAAATCTGTACCCTAACAACCTGCAATTATTTGTTTGGTTTTTGGTTTTTTTTTTCCCTCCAGAGACTTTGTATTTTCCATTCAATCAAAAAAAAACCCCAACCCTCAGCCATCACACACCAGATCTGCTGTTGCCAGCATGAAGGTTAGGAAGAACCTCCAGAAATGGAACAAAACCCTGTATATTCACTGGAGTGGAATATCACTGCAGCAACATAAAGGGCAGAATGTTCTTAGGAAGAAAAAAATTTAGAACTGCTTTAGTTTTGCTTTACTTATTAGGTAAGAAGTTATGCTTTTCAGATGGATGTCTCAAGAGACATGAAAATTCTTCAGATAGTGAAAAATTACCCTGTTAAATAAAGCCATACAAGGATTTGTAAACTGATTTAGTTTAACCGACTCCTGTTATATATATAATTTTATATATGAGGAAAAAGATAGTTGGAGTGTATCTGTGCTTCAAACAACCATAAAAATAAAGAACAAATTTAAGAAGCTGAATCTTCTCTAAGCCTAGCACAGCCATAGAACAGCTTTTCCCAGCCTGTGACTCTCAACCCTCAGTGCTGAGGACGAATGGGTTGAGAAACAGCTTAACAGCTATGGGCTAAGAAACAGTTCAATATTTCTGCTGTTACTGTTAAATCTATTAACAGAAACAAGCAGTGATGCAAAGGGAAAACACTATGATTGATCTCAATTTGTGTGATGAAACATCTCTAAACTTGGAAAAGGAAGACAATAACAAACATAAACCATATCATAAAATGAAATGCTGTGGTTTTCAATTAAACTGCACTGAAAAGTCTTGTTTCTATATTCTGCACATTCAACAATAAAATCAGACTCAAATATAAAATTCTGTTATTATTCCCTTCCTTTGTTCACAGCTCCAAAGGTATCTGGTATGAGCAGTAAATATAAAATGAGATGAGAGTTAGAAGAAAAACAGGAAGAATGCTGAATATTAAAAAAAAACCAAACAAACAGTTAAAGAAACTTTTGTAATTTTTATATATTTACACTGAGGCGGTTTTTTTAATCCAAATATAAAAGCAGTTTTCATTCCTCATCCATAAGATATTGCGTGTCTAGGAAATAACCCCCTTCTTAAAGGAAGTGAAAACTTTTAGCTATTACTAAAATGCACTGCTATCAAAAAGTCCTGATGTTGGTTCAAATTACCTTGAAGAAACAATGTTTCTAGGAAACAAAGACAGGATTTTGTCAACATTCACTATGCAATTGTTCAATGTTGTAGGAAACTGAACCACTTTCCAGAAAACAGAACAATTGAGGGCATTTTTAACCCTGAAATGAATTCCTTAAATCACTCCTTAAATGGCATGAAATAGTAACAGGGAAATAGGACATACAAACCTTCTTCCCAATCTGTTCAACAAATATTAATATTATGAGAAATTTATCAGAAATAGATATTTGAGATTATGCTCCAGAAAGTCTCAAAGATCTGAAGAGTATGATCTGTTTTGTGGCAAAGCTTACATCCTAAACCCAAGCTTCAAGCAGTGATTGCAGAGCAGTCTAAATGTTTACAAAGCATGCTAACTTTGCAAAACATTATAAAGGCAATTTCACCAAACCTTTCCATTTACTGCTCTCTTTTGTGAGAACTGCAATTTGATACAATACTCGGTGGGTCAGAAAGAATTTTCTGAGTACAACAGCCATAAAACAGTAAAAGGCGAAGAGTTTAAAATTTCTTTTTGGTACACAATGGGTCCGTCACACATGATCAGGAAATAATCCAGTACTTGAGATTAAGAAACTACATTCATTTTAAAGCTCCTTATTCAGTATAACCCCACAGGGGAAAAAAAAAAAAAAAAGACAACTTCATTCATCTAATACTCTTTTGGACTAAAGTTTAAAGGAGAAATTGTTTTGTTCCCATTAATTCAGATAAGAGATTAAATGAAGGTCTTTAAGTGCCAAGGGAAGAGGAGATGGTAGTATTATAAAATTTTCAACGTTCATATTCTGCATCATGTTTATAGATATTGGAAATTATTATTTTGATAATAATAAATCTTAATTTCTGTTAATAATATATCTGAATTTTGATTCAGATTTCCCTTAACAGTTTTCAAGCTGAATATTCCTGTGTCAACTGAAAAACTAGAACATTTTCATGCTATCATGCGTAAATCCTGACTGAAACAGACTTGGCAAAGAAATTTCTTTCTGACATCAGTGATGAGCAATGCTACCTTTAACATCATTACTTCAAGGACTGTCTGGCACAGCAACTGAAAACAATCCACAGAAGCAAGTCAGGAACACAGAAGCTGAGGGAGGCTTAACACATTCTATGGGTTCTGTGCTCCCACACAGGCAACAGTCACGTCCAATAGCTTCAATAAATATCGGCCATGCAACCCATAATAGTATGGTCCCATATTTCAGGTATTTGGAAATGTTAGTGCTCCCTCTTCTACGTGGGGAGAGAAAAGTAGCCAGCAAGAATGATCAGGTAGTACCTTCCTACTGAGGCACACACCCTTGCAGAGAAAGAGGCTGCCCATCATTTATCTAACTTCAAGGTGCATGGTCCATCTGAACAGTTATCCTGGATACCCTGGGAATGCCAGATATCCTTTCCCTGCTAAGTACTAGAGAGGTTACCTTCACATTCAACCCCTCATACCTTCAACATTGCCAAATGAAGAACGCAGGACACAGGCCCATCTGATTTCTGCCCCTGCTGCAGACTCTACTTCTAGAGTCCTTGTAGTATTTAAAGTGAAAAGTAATTCTGGAAAAGTCAAGGCAAATCCACACTGGATTCACCTAATAAAGGATCAAAGGACCTGCCACACTTGGGCACCAAGTAGCCTCTATGAGGAAAAGCTGGAGACAGATGTTTTGATCAATTCCAAAGCCACTGCCAAAATAGCAGCACCTACTTTAAAGGAAAATAAGGTTAGGCTGACTCCAGACATTTGGTGCCACCATACGCTTCAAGGAAGCACAAAATGGTGACATAGCTGCACAGTTATACTCCTCTAATATCAACTTTGCTAAGTGGCCAGCATTTGCATTTGCAGGCTGATTTTAGAGCCTTACTTACAGCAGCCTAGCAAACTCCCAAAGGTCTCAGTCTCTAGGGAGTGAGATTTAACTCTGTGCAATGTCAAGAGCCCACAAGAACAAGCCCCCGAAATGCTAAACTTGAACAGTCCCAGCTTGCAATAGCTACACACTCCAGGCTCTGAAAACCTCCCTGAAAATCTCCCTATGCTCTCTGACAGCAGTTCTCACATTGTAAATCCTGACGTATGTCTAATTCAGGGCCAGCACCAAGAGGTCAACAGATGATATCTCAGACAAGGTCAGCAGACAGCCCTACTGACAGACAACATGACAAGGTTAACAATAAGTGAACCAAAGAGGAACCCATCAAGATGTAGGATTAAAGAAAAAAAGAAAACACAACTGAAAGTGTTTTTATCAAATCTGAGAAGGGCTAAAGTACATTGATCTTACATTGTTACAGTTATATTTAGTGTAGTTGAGCACAGAGCAACACAGAATGCAGTATGGCTTCTAGAAATCCTTCAAAAGGAACGTCTAATTTCTCTCTTAATACCATTGCAGATTTAAGTCTTCCAAGATGTAACTCTGACTATCATCAACACTATCAGAATATTCCAATACAAGTTAACTTCCTAATAAGTACAGCTCTATATGTAGCAGCAGATGATCTGTGCATGTGAGACAACCCATGGAGCTCATCTCAAAACAGGTTGAGAAATTTTCCATCTCGCACCTCTGCTCTTCCTTCAAAGACATCAAGCTTGTACAGGTGTCAGGCACATTTTCAACAGCTTCTAAAGACAGCCACCAATAATTTTACTTTCTTACCTATTTATTCTGGTAGCTGGATCACAAAAATATTACCATGTCAATTAATCAACTGTCTAAAAGTGACAGATGTAAGAAATGCAACTATAAACTGATCCTATAGTAGGACATTTTATTTTAAAAATAACCATTTAATTGACAAAAAGTGCATCTCATCTTTGCTAGTTTCAAATTTATTCATTTTTGCTTTAGTAGAAAAAGAAATTTTACTTTCAGTGGCAAAAAATTGCAGGAGAATACAGCAGTATCTATGATACAAGCTAAGAAAAAAAATAAAACCACTATTTTTTTCCACTACAAATAATGTATAATAGATCCTTCTTAGCAGTGGAGGTTATCCCATCATACCAGAGTGCTCCAGCCCACACATTCTTAATGTCTCCTCTCTCTCCTAACAGGGGAGACATTAAAAATGCTTCAGCACAAAACAATCTCTGCCCTCTAGAGATTATCATCTTATGAAGTACCTGGTCCATCCTTTTAAAACTAAATGGTAGGTATTTCTTTAAAAAGCCTATAGAGGAGGGGAAAGTAAGTCAGCTGCCCCTCAAGAAGAAGGAAAAAAAAGGTGTCCACCTCCTATGTAGTTGTATCCCTCAGTATATTTTGCTTCACTCCCTGGCCAAAGTCATCATTCAATAAAGATCAAGCACATTAAAAACCATTACATTCCATCTGGACATAAAAATTCCACCTGTTTCACTGGAAGGGCAGTCATCTGCTGGTACAGATGCCCAGAGAGGTTCTAGAGACTCCATCCTTGGAGATATTTACATCCCAGGCAGACACAGCTCTGGCTGACACTGCTTGCACAGGCAGGTCAGACTAGATAATCTGAAAAAGTCCCTTCCAAGCCTGATCCTTCTACAATTAATTCTTTGATAATACACAGAAAACCACAAATTAAAATACAGTGTATTAAAATGTTTTACTTCTGACCAAAACCAAGGCTGAACAAATATTTTGCTAGAAAAAACACAAAAAAAGCTGCCATCTCCCCACTCTGTTAGAGATATTTGAAAAGGAGCCCAACGTTTCAGTGACCAGGTATTTTCGCTCTCAGTAAGAATCAAGTCATTCTTTTCTCCTATTTCTGCATATTTGCAACAAAATTAGTAGGAGGGATGACTGAAAGTTGGCACAAGATGTTTCAGTCACTTGTAGTGATCGTCTTAACTGCACTCCTCCACAGGCCAAAGAGGGAGAAGGGATCTGTGCTCCTCTGTAATAGTCAAAATACACAGGCACAGACAGGAATTCCTCAGAAACACACAAATTTCCCATCTGGACCACTACAAAACCAGTCAAATGTCCCATACAGGGGCCTCCAGTGGGCTTTAACTCCTCAACACCCAGGCCCAACTCTCCATGACAAAGCGCCTCACCTTCCAAGCCAGCCAGGTAGGAACACAGGCTAAGAAAATCCTACTCATCTTAAGCCAAAGGAGCGTCTCGAAAGGCCTGTCAGCAGCAAGTGCTCTGTCTGGGCAGTTTCACCACAGCAAGTGCTGTGGCAGAGCAGCCTGAAGGCACTGAGGGCGTGTGAGGGCTGCAGGCCCCGGGAGCCAGCGGCTGAGGAGACGGGCGCAGGCCCCGCGCCCTCGGGACGGGGCAGCAGCACCAGCCCCGCTTGCCTGGGAGCCCAGGAGGGGGACGGCCGCTGCAGCCACCTGCGCCGAGCAGCTCTGCCAGCTCCGGGACAGCTCCCTGAGCCGCACGGCCAAAACCAGGGACTCCGCTCCGGACTGTCACGCCCAGCCTTCAAACCGAGGCACAAGCTCTGGTTCGGCGTTAATTGAAGGAGGTTCATCAATACTTCAGAGTTACTCATTTTAACTGGAAGGTATGAGATCCATACCCCGTAGAGATGAACCTTCACACACAGTACTCAAGCATTAAATGCAGACAAACATATAAATTGTTATATATTGCACAATATAGGAGTGCAAAAACTCTCCTACAGCATTAGGGACACCTTTGCCTCTGGATCAACATTAAAAATCCCAAGTGATAGAATTCACAGCTGTCTTCTCCAGAGCTTATTGCACAAACCAATAGATTTTACACATCAATCATCTTATGAAAATTTGAACAGAACTACTAAAGAAGAAATGAGGGGGTAACATCAACAGCGCAAACAAAATAAAATTCCTAAAGAAAAGAAAGAAAAAACTGAACAAGCAATATTCCCAATGTTGCATGCATCAAAACCAACAAAAAAAGGTTGACAAATATTTTGCGGACTACTATGTGTCTGAAAATCTGACAAAAAGAGCAGCTGCTTTCAGTTTTAAAAATAAATCTATAATGTAAATCAAGTATCTAACATATCAAATACATGGCATCAAATCTTAGCAATCACTTCTAACTTCCAATGATGAAAAAATTCTGTAAGACGTTTTTTAAAATCAGTTCTTTTATTTAACAAAGGGCTTTTGAAGATCTTTTCAAGTGGTCCATACACTCTTTTGAAGCTATAAATCTTAGTACTGTCAGGAACACTATTTCTTTCAAGTGCTGAATGTTACAGTACATATTTTTAATGTTTGAGAATTGTTACTACATGATCTTCTATCCATTAACAACCAAACAATAATCCATACAAAACATGTAAAGTATGCTTTTAGAATTCCAGACACTGTCATTGGATACACAGGGATGAAACAAAACAAACACACATTAAAAATGTACTTGCAATTAGATGAAATACATTCTGTACAAAATGTAGAATGGAACTAGGAGAGAACCATGGCTATTTTTATTCATGTTTCCATTTTTGTTATACAACACATCTTCAAGATAAACAAATGTTTTAGATATGTTTGATCTTGTAGCCACCTCAATTCTTTAAGACTGTATCTCATCGCGATAACAATCACCTTGTGAAAGTGAAAGGAAAAAACCCTTTTGCCTACTGATCACTCTTGTCTGAAAGGGCTCCTAAAAATGTTACCTTTTAACAGACCTGATATTAGTCCTTTGTTAACTACTGAAGGCTTTCTTTCCAGTACACCTTTGCTGTATTTTTCCTATTTAATACCAAGACTTATAAAACATGAGAATAACATAAAAATTGATAGTTTAAAAATCATAGCAGCTCCGAATATCACTTCATTGATTCTTGTCATCTTTCCACATTTCAACTTACCTCAGATCCTGAGGAAATCTGATTCTGGCCTGGCTGATTCTGAAGGTGACCAGCATTTCTCTCTGTCAGAGAATCCACTGCATTGTCATCCTGTTCAACCATTTCCATGGTCATCAGTCTAAAAGTAAGTACATACACATTTAAATGACTCTGTAAAGGGAGGTATATCAGGAGTAATTCCAAACTATTTTATATTTGGAGCAGACAGAAAATAAATATGTTTCTGTCAAAATGAATTCCTTTCTTCATTCCCCTGTATTAAAATATTCACACATAGAGCCAGGAGCTCTAAAACAAGTATTTTGGAAAGCTGCAGGGAGAGTCAGTTCTGGAGATGGCTCTCAGGGAGGGACAAGCCAGGGTCCCATGCAGTGCTGGCAGTGCTGCCCACAGAAGGTCCCTTCAGCCTCATGGGCTGCTACAGCCCTCTTGAACCTTCCAAGATGCCTATTCCCTGCTGGCATCTATGCTTGAATTGTCTGTAAACTACTCATGGCTCAAGAGCCACAATTTTTCTCACTTTACAGGTTTAAAAGTAGGATAGATTTCATTGAAAACTAAGAACTTGCTGACCCTCAATTTAAACTAAGAGTTTAAACTTCGTAGAGAAAACTTCCCAATCTGCTACATATTAGCTATATAAAAATGCAATTACCTGACAGCTCCTTTTCGATATTTCTTGGCACACTTAGTCATAACGGAAGGTGTGAGTTTTAAAACAAGAGCTGGGATCTCTTCGGCTCCCTTTCTCTCCTACCAAACCCTGCACTGAAGGTGCAACATTGAACAGGTGATGTCAAACATTGCCATGGCAACAGGTCAGTTTACAAACAGAACAGAGACAGGATAGGGTCAGGCAGAGGCAGGCAGGACGCCCTGCAGGCACGCTCCCACCTACACCCTACTTACACAACCAATTGACAGCCTCAGAAGGAAGACATTATATTACTTGAGGAATTTAAGAGGCAGCAAATCTCGGTTCCCCAGGTTCAGTTTCTGTAACTAGGGGATGACAAGCCTGACTGAGGCAAAAGTTCAATTATTTCAACTGGCTGATAGTTACTTTGGTTTCTTCTCAGGACTTACATTGAGAGATTCATGAGGCAGGCAAGGACTGCTACCGACCCGACTCTGAGGCTCAGGAATTTAGTCCCTGTTATAAGTGAACTACATTAAATCAAATTAAATGTAAACCAAACTCCTTTTGTGGCACTATTTTACAGAACATTCCACAACCTTTAAAGAGAATAATTTTTATTAGTTTTTTAAAAGTCAAATTTTTGCCCAAAATAAAGGCATGAAAATATGAAAAGATACCCAGCCAATTGATGCAGGGAAGCATATTTCTAGCTCATGGGCCTCAAATGGTACTCTACTGACCAGACTTAACAGTACTATAGCTAATAGTAACAAAGCTGCAAAACAATTCACCATTTAATGGGTTAACATGAGTATTTCTGCCCAGAGAAGTTACAAACCCTATGCCAGTATCAATTCAGATTAGAATCATAGGGAGCTATTTTACACCTAAAATCCTTCTACATTTTTCTCTTGCTAGATACCACTAATTACCTTTTTGTTTAGATACAATCTAATGAAATATTTACTGAAATTCACCAAAGTCTAACAGCTCTGGGGAAAATGTTTTCACCAAGCTTTTCACCATAATTTTCTATAAGATGTTATCTAATTAAACTATTGTGGTTTTATACATGTGCAATATAATAACAATAATAAAGCAGGGAAAAAAAAGTTCTTCTTTTGTAAACTAGGGCCACCCATGAAGTCTCAAATATGAAAGGTCTATGCGGTTCTTACAAGAATAAGCTTCAGAACAGCTCACACACCAAGGAAGAATAAATAATTCCTAGGTACTGGCAACAAATTCATTGTAATCTCTTCCTAAAGATGGGAATATAGTCAGAATTAATTCACTTTATGAAGGCCCTGAAGTATTTTTGTATCCAGAGCCATCTGTCACAGAAAACCTACTGTTGAAAAAAAAAAAAAAACCAAACCAAAAACCAAAACAAAACCAAAAACAAACAACAAAAAAACCCAAATACTTTTATTCCCACTGAATGCATTTCATAGAAATTTTACCCAGAAAGTTCCATTTTTCATCTTGGAAAAAATTAAGTTCCTGATTTTTAGTTTAATTTCTCACTTATTGCAGAACTGTATAAAAACGTATTTATTTCTATTACTTCACCAGGATTTTTCTCCCCAAGACTTTTCATCTGCAGTGCTGCACTAAGTTAGCAAAAAGCTACAAAAAGAGCATCAGTGCAACAGAAAATCTTACAAAGTTATTCGTATTTTGCAAAATGCAGTACAGAGAGGGGGTGTATTTTGGATTATTTATCTTTAATTAAAAAAAACAACAGCAAGAACTATACATGTCAGTGGAGTGACAAACATAATTAAGATTTATTATATACTTGAATATGCCAGAATTTATACAGATTTTCCATCGAAAATTGTGTATATTCTGACTCTCAATAAAAGTGATTACTTAATTGAAATATTTAGCAGGGTGGAGTAAAGTCTGAAAATTTGACTGCCATAAAATGCAATCACTACTCTGAAATATAGCAAAATACTTTTCCTAGATAAGCTCAAACCTGCTTCTTTTTGACAACCTCTGTGACCAAATAGTGACATGACTTAAAACAACATCCAAATATAAAGATCCAATCACAGCCTAAAAAAAAAAAAAAAGAACAAAACAAAAATAATGAAGTATATGAGTAATTTTAAAAGATACATGAGCTATCTTGGCATAAAACTTCAGTGAGAATGATGACTTAAGACAAACTAGCACAAATCAGACATGTTACAAGATTAGGACTCTAACAGACACAACCATGGGATCACTGAGCTGGCAGGAGCAGGTCAGCTGCAGTCATTTGAGCCCCCAGGGTCAGCGGTGGCACAGTCACACTGAGCTGTGCCAGTTCATGGGAGCTTGTACACAGCTCAAGACCAGGCATGCCAAGGAACTCCTGAATTTCAGACTAGGTTGTCACTGTCTTCAGAGCACTTTTATAACGTGAATTGTACAGGGATTTTATTTCCTGTACTACATATCGTGTCAACATGAATACATCAAACTTTTTAATAAATACAAAGAAAAAATACTGAGCAATACTGTAATTATGCTTTTTCTAAAACATCAGTAATACAGACTGTGGCATGAAACGGTTACTAATCCAATTCACAAAACGGTTTCCACACACATCACACTCAATCAGTCTGCATTGCAAGCAAATTCTAACATATTCATTGCTATTAAGTGTCCAAGAAAGAAAACCAGAATTTTCTGCCAAGCCGTTAAAATCCTTTATAAAAGTCTATCAGCAGCAGTACAGATCACACTTAAAAGTTTACATAACCTTCCTTCTATTTTTAAAGGAAAACAAAGCAAATAGTTTAAAGTAAGTGGTCTTGGGTCCTGTTTAAAATTACATTATGTTTTTCTTCATTGTATGACTAATTACATACAAGTTTTAGTCTTATACTCATTATTAATACACCTTTTTCTTCTATTTTTTATCTTAGTTACTTACAAAGACTGAACAATAATTTTAAATATTAGTCTGGATTTTTGAAATTAATAAACAAGCTACAGCTCTGCACCCACATAAAAAGGGGACAAAAATGGTTTTCCATAATGAAGCAAAGATACCTGCTTCTTCCTACAACATTGCAAAGAGATCTTCAGGATAGGGCAGGAAGTTTAACTGTTACCAAACTAGCAACATTTCAATATATATAAGCACACGTTTACTGTAGTCACTGAGACTAATGGACAGCAGGTGAGTGATCAGCAGCAGATAAACACTGATTAACATGATGCATACAGTGCACATCAAAAACTTCTTCAACTGCGATCAGATGAACCACCCCTGACAGGAGAAATCTGACAGATGGAATCAGCTAGAGGAAAACTGAAATTTTTTCCTAGAAAATTTGAAGCAATTTACAGCTAAAGGTGTGAATTCTTTATATTTTTGCCCATAGGTAAGAGATGAAGGATAGCATCCCTAGCAAGATATGTTTTTGTAAGAAATCCTTTCACTCCTCATTACTGCTGTTTGTTTTACATCACTGCATATCAACGCAATATTTAATGTCCATTGGTGAAATTATACTGCAAAAGCAGATTGCTACAGTATTTTGCATAACTGAAAGTGTGTGACTGTCTAAATAAATACCCAGAGACATTTTTAAAAACAACTTTTTTATTTCAACCATCCTTTATACATCAGGGACTGCTTACAAATGTAGTTTGATATAAAGGAAATCAATCATTAGGGGCTAAAAAATATGTTTCAACCCTTGCTCCAAATCTCTTTGAAGGCTTTTATTCACAGAGGAGTTACTACAAAGCAAGAATGTGAATTTACAAACACCTGTTTTGCATTTATTGATGACCCCACAGGGAGTGTGGAAACTCTCAGAATACACTCGTTTCAGAAGAGCATTGTGTTTTGTATCAGCTCTGTAATAACTGTTTTACCACCCTGGTGGCATGAAGGACACCAGCTGATAAGGTGATCACAGAATTCAGTCAAGTAAAACGTGCAACAGCACAACAGATCCAACAGTTTGCACAAAGTGTTGAAAACTTTCAGTTTTCAGTACCACCAGAAATTTCATCACTAAGCTCCTTATGTCTTCTACACTCTTATTTCCCTACTTTCTTCCCCGAACACCTCAGCTAAACCCTAAACCCCAAAATCTTAAAACCCCAACGTGCCATTACTCTGAGCACAAGCAATGCTACCTGGCCACTCGGCACCTGCCACCGGAGCCGTGCTGCCAATGCAGCGCAGAGCCGGCTGCCAGCGGACACACGGCCCCGTCAGAGCGGCCCGAGCGGCCCTGGGGAGGCCAGAGGATCAATCAAGCACCGGTCCCCGTGGAATCACTAAACACGAGGCTGAACTCAGCACCAAAAATGATGCTATCACAGCAGTGGGGGATGCAGACGAAAGTTTCGAGCAAGACTTCGGACTAACGCAGCCCACTGTGATCCCTCCCCACTTGTTCTGACCCAGCTCCGAAAGCCCTCTGGGCAAGGCTATAACCGGGAGTAACGGACTGAGGGGCAAACGCCACGGGGCATCCCCGCTCCCCTGGGCCGGGACAGCCCCACGGAGACCCCAGGACGGGCCCCGGGC
>VZRH01007412.1:219468-231047 GCA_013397555.1 Urocynchramus pylzowi
CGCTCCCTGCGCCGCGCTCCGGGAGTGCGATAGCGGGGCGGTGCCGGCCGCTCGCCGCGCCGGCCGGGCCCCGCCGATAAGGGCGGTTGGCTGGGCTCCCCCGTAAGGTCCTGCTCCGGCTATCCCCGCTCTGACCTAGGGAAGGGACGCGGCACAACCCCCGGTTGTCCCCTGGGCGGTGCCGGAGCCCTGAGGGACACGGAAACCTGCCCAGAGGCCGCCCCGCCGAGGTGCTGCCCGCAGGTTGTTTTGTAATTCTGCTTAGTAAAAGCACGTTCCTTACATCAGTCATTCATGGTATGACATAGTATTTTACATTTATTTGGCTGAGTACATCAGAAATTGCCAAGAGGCAGCAAGCGGCAGCGACGTGCGTATTTCCCCGCTCTCTGCCGCGGGATTACGTCCAAATACCCTGAATCATGTTGGGTATGTGCTGTAGGTGTGAGCGCGTCCTTCGCCGGAAGCGCAGGGCTCGTCGGCGCACGGTTAATAATATTAAAATGCAATAGATGCGTAAGCCGTAAACTTTGTTACTATGGGTGTTTGAACATCATATGTCTTATTTTTTTATAAAGTAGTGTTACAAGAGGTTATACTGCAGTATATTTTAAGTTGAATGTCTATACATCACTGCACATATATTCTGAAATTACGTAATGTATTTACCCATTTTTATGGTTTAGGTTTGTTCTTTTTTATGTTTTTTTGGGTTTTTTTACTGTGAGAATCTACTCAGTGTGCTAAATAAACATGAAAAACCTAAGTTAATTTCACATAACTCATTGTGATTGAAGAATTGGAGGATGTGTGTGTCAGGATTGGCGATAGGTCCACGCAGGTCAAACACTCAGTCTTATTCATGGCATGGAGAGAACCTGCGTATTGATTTCCTGTGGTTTTTTTAAAAAACAAATAACTCTTATCTCTGACTTCATAAGAGATGAATCATATTTATTTGCAAAGGTTTTGCCTTTAAGCATTTAGTTCTTCAATTTGCTTCACAGGAGTTACTTAACACAGCTATCAAAATCACAATCTAGTGGAAAAAATACAGAATTTTCAATTACCAATTCATTGCTTGTACAAGTTTTCAGTTTTCATCCTACATTTCCTTTGTTGAAATATTGAACACCCCCTTCCTGTTTTCAGTTCTGTTTCCCTCCCTTTGTTTGTTGCATATATATTGTGTCTCTGTTCTGGGTTTTTAAATAGGAGTTTCTCTTCCCGTAATTAATTCTGCTTTAAGATCTCACCCATTATGTACACTATTGTTATGCTCATTCATTAAAAGATATGTTTTCTCTTGTCAATTAAAAATATTTGTTGGAATAGTAAGATAATCAAATGAACAGGCAAGTGTTAAACTACTGAGAATTACTCTGCTGAATCCTTTGGAAGAAATTCCAGTTTTGCCTTGTATACTCAAAAAGCCAGAAATGGCTCTTAGGATATTAGCAGCACCTCAAAAATATTTTTGAAGGTAGAAGTCTTATGACAAACTGGAAGAAATTTCAAATGAGAGTGTTAAATAATGGAAACCACTGGAGTGAGTTACCTGTAAACAAACTGAGAATTTCCATGAACTCCTAGGGCCTGTATTTGGACAAGCAGTTATTTTTTATTAGTTTCCAAGTAAGCCATAAATGCTTTGAAATGTTTAACTAAGAATTTATTACTATTTATGCCACTTGTCTCGTAATGAAGTGTATCAGAGGTGCCTTGGTTTGGATAGACAAGTGTCTGCTAAGGAAGGCAGGAGCCTCCCTTGAAATGGAGAATGTAAACCCTCTCCCTCTTGCTATAAATTTTAATTTAAGGGGCTCTCAGGCAGAAAATATGGGAGCAGGAATAACAGTTCTTTACTAGGGAAGAAAATTAAAAGATGAAATAAACAATGCAGTAAATTGAAACAGCACTGACAGAGTCAGACAGCCTGACACCCTGTTGGTCAGGGTGTTGATAGCAGTCCAGTTGGAATTGTGGCTGCAGTCCTCCCAGAGTATCAGGTGTGGTTCTGTTGGAGCAGGAATCCTGTAGGGAAAAAAAGGTGAAATCTTCCTCTGAAGATCCAGTGGAAGAGGTAGCTGTTCCTCTGGGAACAATCCAGTGGAGAAAAAAGCCATCTGGTCTGTCTAGACTCTCCAGCTATATCTGTGTAGGAATGCTTGGCTCTTCCCTCTGGTGGAGCATCTCGCAATGGGATGCTATAGTTCTTACCAGTCATGCACTGACATTCAATAGCCTGTTATCAGCAGATGTCTCCCGGGAGGGAGGAGTGCTTGTGGAAGAGATAAGGAAAACTGCCCACTTAACAAAAGACAACTGTCATACAGATGGCAAATAGAATACAATTTGCTTGACAGTCCAAGTGAGCCGCCAGAGGGCCTTGGACCTTGGTGCCACAAAGATGACTAACCAGATTTGGCTCTTGATGCAGCTCACTGAAGTTGGTGGGCTGGCAGAGGAAGAGAATGAAGAGGGATTTGTGTTGTGTTCTTACCACAGCAGGGCAGGGGTACCGTGTTTGTTACCTGAGGCCAGACGGACCTGTGCCACTACGTGCTCACTTTGACTAAAAACAGTTCTCTTTAAATTGGGATCAATGCCTGATGTGAACCCATTTAATTTCAAATGCTGAGACCAAAAGCAATCCATAAGAAGGCCGCACAAGTCAGGATTTCTTGTGATTTTCATAATTTATGTAAGACCATAAATTTGAAATCCAGGTTCTTTGCTGCTGTCAGAATGACTGCCTGAGTCATCTTTTCTCTCTTTCTCAAAATGTCCAGTGCTTCTTTTTTTCTTTTTTTTTTTTTTTTTTTTAACTTAGGTAGGCCAGTAAATTTATTTCAACCTGGATCAATTCTTAAGTCTGATCCACTGCACCATCACACAGAGAGAAGTACTACCTTAACCAGGGAGGGTAATAGATGAACAGGGAGTTGGAGCAACTTCATTTGGCACCAAAAAGAAACATGGTGCTCTTTGCAGAGAACATAAATATTTCACCAATGTACATTACATCAGTAGGAGTGCTATCCGTGTAATTTTCAGACAACTGATTCTACATATGGATCTCACAGCTATCTTTTAAATAGATTTTTTTAAGGTGATTGAAAGAATTTTGTGCATTTCGGTTCTAATCTTACGAAATGCCTGTTTAGTTTTCTTGTAAAAAAGTTCATGGACTGTCTTGGCATAAACAATGACAGCAAAATGGATGTGCTCCTGGCTTAGTTGTCAATTTCTCTTTAATTAGAATCCAGACATCTGAAGATAATACAGGTTAAATTGACAGAAAAATAGACTGGTATCCTATTTGAAATGATGATGATACTTACTCATTAATAATTTCACCACAGGTCTCCTCATGGACCACTCCAGTTTCAGCTAATCATTGAATAACCCTATCCCTACTGTTTCATTGCCTGCAAGGGATTAGCAGGACAAGTGCAGAACTTGCAGAGTGGTCACAGGAAACACACAGCCACTGTTTTCACAATTTATTTTTGTCAATGTCATGAAAGTCAGAAGTAGCCAATATCTGCATGCTGCAACAGAATCCTGATCAGTCTGAAAGACAGACAAGATTAGGCAAAAGGTACACTTTAATAAGTATAAAATATAAGACTAATAATGTATTTTACCTATTCTTTTCTAAATTCCTAGCAATGCAAGAAAAATATGAATTTCCATTGGCTCACGAATAGAAACAGAAATGGCACACCCTTAGAAAGGAAAACATTGAACAATATTGTAAAAGGTAAAAGCTTTGTAAATATTTTTTTAAATGTATATAATTTTTTTCAATAGTTACACATCTGTAGAACTATAAATATTTTTTAATCTTTTCTTCTCTAAGCTGTGTCAAGTTGGAAATAAAACTGAGTAGTACAAGTAGTACAAGAGCAAATTGATGATCCTTTTATTATTATTTGCTACTGCCATCACTGGAACCTCTGAAAATCAATACTGCCTAAATTAGTGCTGTGCTAAGGCACTGCCTTGACTGTTGTGGCTTGCATAAGCCAGAGGCACAGGAAGGAATAGCCTTGAGGAGTCCCAGGTCTGGCTCAGTGAGAAGCCTGGCCTAACAGCTGTGAGGCTTTGCAGTACCTCAGCTAGCTCTGCTTTGCCTTGTGTCATATAAACATTAGGATTTCTTTATTTGGAAGGGTTTTTTTTTTATTTTATTTGAAGGGTTGGATGTTATTATTGGTGAAGGGTGTATCAAGTACTATTCTAGGTACATTTTTTAAATTATTATTACTTTGATTTTCTAGGGTTTGTAATGTTTTGATTTTGGATAATAAGTTGCAGTAATGTTATAATATTTTACACTCTAAAGATGAAATACAACACTTTAATGTGGTTTCTGTTTGTTTTTTTTGCTTTTTTTTTTTTTTTTACTTTTTTTAGGATTTGTAATAAGAAATTAATTTATAAATACAGAACAGATATCCCAAGTCATATGCTACTGTCTGGTATGTCCTGCAGTTTGAAAGGAGGTACTTACTGATGCACCAAAACACAGCAAAGCAAATCAGAGTACACTAGCACTCTGATAATAACTGCTTTATTAACTGCATTGAACCTTATTAATCACTGCTTGAACAACAACACAAATGGCTAAAATGATTTGTGGATGTGTAGTTGGATAGCTGGTATGGTGTTTGTAAGTTATGAGGAGAATTGACAGGATTCAGACTGTTTCCTAATCTGCTGGTCCTAGATCAGGTCTCCAGCACTGTTGTCTCCCCACAAGCTGGAGCCACAACAAAAAAAAACAAACATGGAGAAACCTATAGTCTGACAAATAACTTGACACTGTATAAATTGCTGCATACTCATTTGTTGCATTTTCATTTAATGAGAGAAATTATTATAATGGGAAAATAATATTCTGACTAGGGAGCAATGTAAGGCATCTGAAGTGTTAAAAGGTTTGACTGGTGACTTCAAGACATATGCATAATGATATTTCTATTGCAGCAGAAAAAAAGAATGGTAACTTAGATTTACTACATGTGTTTTCATTTCCTGTGCTGAACAATAAACTTGACTTATTTACCACCTTTGTCATAACATGAATATAACATATACTTCACAGTATTCATAACCATTTACAATTTATTGCTGTTTGTAAAGATCTTTGACTTTTCAGGTGAAAAGTACCAGATTTGTATAAAGCATTACTTTGTACTTACAGCATGAATATTAAATTTCCAAATAACTGCTTCAGTTGTATTTGAAATTTAAATACATAAAACTTTACTATTAAAAGTTTTCTGAATAGGCTGTGTTAAAAGAAGCACACAGAAAACAGTTTGTAGTGGAATGTGAATACACTGTGCCACAGGAATATGGATATTGCAAACAGTTGCCATACACTCATGGCTTGAAAAATATGTATCCTGTAAGGCACAGTAAGACAGTGCAGGCACAGTAAGACAGTGCAGGAGTGTGGCCAGCACTAGTAGGACATTGAGGAACTACCTCACACAAATGTGAATGACATCAAACATTCAGATAATGCAGTAAAAGCCAAAGAGTACATACAAAGAGTTGATATTTATTAAAAATATTCAGTGAAAATATATATTTAAAAAAGAATTTGCACTTGGTTAACACAATGGCTGTAGACTAGATTTTGTAGCACCTGTAGGTTGTTTTTGATGGGGGAGCAGGTTGTTTTGTTGGTGGTAAATGGTTGTAAATGACAGTGAAGAGCAAGAATGCAGAATATAAAATGAATAGCAAAAGCTGCTGAATAAATGGAGCAACGTAAAGGTGTCTGGGAGCTATAAAGAGAAGGAAGAGGTACAAGGGAAAAATAACTAAATGGGAGAGTATTCTGTATAACAGAAGATTGTCAGGCTATTTGCAATGTGTTTATGTGAGAGAGCTTCTGTGTTTCTTTCATGTCAAGAATTGTTAGTTCTTAATCTACCAGTGATATAGATAAATGGCTAAAGAAACATATCTTTCTGAAAAGGATATGTCTTTCATCAAATGCTAGCTCAACTAATTTATCTCTTTGATTATGCTGTTTTGCCAGCTGGTTTATTTATGAGCTGGGTTTTGTCATTCTATTTGTCTAGTACTTTTGCACATTACAGGAGGTTTCCATCTCCATTAAGTATGAAATATGTGTTTTACTGGATCATTTGAGAGACAAATATATATACTTTTATAAAATAATTTCTCAAGAAAACCCAAGGAAATGGAACGATGCCTAGTTTAATTTGGAAAATGACATGTTAGAAACGGACACTAGACATGTCCCATTTATCATATTTTAGTAGAGACAGATACTGCGTGCTCTTTTTTCCTCTGGAAACAACAGCTCTGCAAATTCAACCTTGTCTCAACATTAAGTTATGTTGCCTGAGAGTCATCATCACTAGGGGTTCTGCAGTCACCTGAACACCAAGTTCAGGTGTTTTACTTCCATCTGTGTGTATATTTATACATACTGCACACACAGATGCCATAGAGCTGTATGCTACCATTTTTTGTATAGTGGTAGAACCACTCAAGATTTTCATAACTCTTTTCTCCAAAACATTGTGCCTAGCAAACAAAAAGCAGCAGCTGCCTTCTTCTCACATTATCTGCTCAGAAAATCATAGGATTATAAAATCATTGAGGTTGGAAAAGACCTCCAAGGTGATGGAGTCCAACCTGTGGCTAAACACCACCTTGTCAAACAAACCATATCACTAAGTGCCATGTCCAGTTGTCTCTTGAACACCTCCCAGGATGGTGACTGCACCACCTCCCTGGGCAGCCCATTCCAATGGCTGACAACCCTTTGAGTGAAGAGATTCTTCCAGATGTCCAACCTGAACATCTCCAATCACAGCTTGAGGCCACTGCCTCTCATCCTGTCTGGTTGCCTGGGAGAAAAGGTTGACCCCTACCTGGCTACAATCTCCTGTCAAGGAGTTGTAGAGAGAAATAAGGTCTCCCCTGAGACTCCTCAAGGCTAAATGCTCCAGCTGCCCCAGCTTCATTCCCCTTCTCCAGACACGCCCCAGCATCTCAATGTCTTTCTTTTAGTGGCAGGCCCAGAACTGGACACAGGACTTGAGGTATTGAGCAGTGCCTTTTCACTGTGTTGCTGCATCTCCATTAAAGGATTATTTTGCTGTGATTTTAAAAATGACTGTACAGCGGTGCACATGATCGGTGAGCCTTTTATAAAAAGGACTTGAACCACTTTCTGAAGACAATTACATAATTTCTGAATCAAAAAGGAAGGAGAGACATTTAGAATAATATTGTTTGGTTCACTGCTGGTACTATAAACAAATATATTCCTGGCTTATGACCTGGTAGACATAACAGAACTTCCTTGGAACTGCAGCTTCCCTTCCCTTGTGTGCAGCATCCTCTCATGGCTCTCTCTCTCTCATTTCCACCAGCAGGGGTAAGTGATGATGTTTGAACAGTTCCATGTCCTCAGCTGTATCACCACGCTTCCCTGACTCGTACTAGCTTTAGGATTTTATGCATATAAGCTAAAGCATGAAAACTACAAACTAGCTTATTTACAAGAGTAAATTTCAGCAGTAGTTTCATACTCAAATTAAACCTGAAAGCAAAATCCCAGTAATTAACTCAAGCCCAGTCAGATGATATCTCAGCCAGAACTCCATCATTTTTAACAATTCAGAAAACAAAGCCGCCTAATAGCTTCTTTAGAATCTTTTTGCATTCTTTCCCCAAATGCTTAGATAAACAATATGATAAACAGGAACACTGAAACCTCTTATATGCCAGGTTGCTTGTTTGTTGGTAAATTGTTATATCTGGTTCACCCAGCCCATAACAAGTACCTGAGCTGTGGCATCTGATGCACTTACTGAACAGAAAGGATTTACACCTTGTAACTGAATACACAAAAACTCCAAAATATTTTACTCTTTTGATACCTCATCTATAAAGCTGTTTAATATCCAAAAATTCCTGTGAGTATAATAGTTTAGGCTCAGTTACATCATCATAAAGTCTTGGCAGCTCATTGATCTCTAAATACAAGTTCTAAATACACAATTTTGCTTGTCAATAATGTTGCAGAATATTTTTTCATCAATTTTTTTTTAAAAAAAAAGGAAAGAAAAACTAACTAGATTTGCTCAGACAGATAATTTAACTTCTTAGCTACAAAGACAAGAAAATAAATTGGTGCCCCTTTTTAATATTAGATGGAGCTGTTCTGGGGAAGGATAGAATAAATCTAGGAACTGAACCAAACACTTGATGTCTAACTAATAAATATTGTTTGGGAAAGCTCAGCTTTTGTTAATTTTCCTATTTCATGGACAAAAAGGTGTGGGTTTTGTTCGTTTTATTTTAGGTTGAGCAAGTTGAAACTCTTGAACTGCTATTTTTTATCTATTCCGTGCTGCCATCTTGTGGCCAGGAGTGCAGTGAGCGTCTGCTTCTTAATGAAAATTAAAAGGGTTAAAGCAGATGAAATAATCACACAGTTTAAATTCTTCATAAACTTAAAAAAATCTACAAGAATAATACTTAATTACTGTGTATTTTTGTAATCACAAAAGATTTGTTCAGTTTAGACATATATTTTGCATGTTACCACATGAAAGACAAATATGCACAATAAAAGTCTAGATTAAAAATAGTTATAATGAAATAAAGGTCCATTCCTGCTTTCATTTATCTTGTTTTCAGAAGCAAAATATTATTTAAAAAATTATATTATTCTCTGCATCAATAATGCAGACTAACTCATCTAGTAAAAATTAAATATAACATGGCTATAACATAAATAATTCAGTCAATATTCTCATTTTCTACATGACGAAGGCTAATGAATATGTTACTCTAAAAGTAGGATTTTTAAATCAAAGACAAGAAGAACAAGAAAAGTAGGATTTTTAAATCAAAGACAAGATAGCAACATGGAAGGCATTTGCAGATGACGTGGTGGTGGTGGGGAATGTGGATATTCAGTATCAGTTCAGACTGCAGTCTAAATGAGCTTTTAAATAAAGTGGTAGGTGGTAGAGTGGCACATTTAATACAGTGTTTGTATTACCATAGAGCTGTGGGATTCCTAGTTCTGTACCAGAATAATACAGTGTTAGATGTAGCATCAACATAAACAAAATAGACAGCTCCTTCCAAAAGAATTAATTACATAAGAGAAAAAAAAACAAGTTAATGCAAACAGACGGAGAAACAGAAGTATCAGATAAGAGAAAACAAGTGCATGTAAACAACGGGGGAACTCAGGAAATACTGCAATACTGGTTAGGACAGTGAGCAGACTTGATAGCAGATGTAATCAAAGAAACATCAATTTGTATATGTAGTGGCAAGGTTTTAAGTTGGCATATGCATGTAGTAGAAAATAGCCTGTGTCACTCACTACTGTAATCAACAATATTTAAAGAACTGGTAAGAATTTACTGGGAAGAAGCGACTTCTCTATAGGACTAACCTGCAAAAACTTCCAGAATTTCCATCTGCCCCCCATCTGTGTCTTCTCTATCTACAACTGCTGAAAGACAACACTAAGCCTTGGTCAAACAGGATTTAAAGTAGACCTGCACATCTGCTGTCATCAAGAAATGCATCAAGACATGACTGAGGTAGCTGAGGACACCATTAATTGGTCATGCTTTGCCAAATGGCAGCTTTGATTGCTGGCTGTTTTGGGCATGTCTGCACAGCAGGTTAATTCAGCTTATCAACATCTGGGCTTCAGCAGCTAGGAGCAGCCCCACCACAGAGCTAGCACTGAACTGAACTCACTAATTCATAAATCACATATCCACTCACATAAAGCATTGGTGCATATGCACAAGTTTTAGTCTTGCTCTTGGCAGACACATTATAATTATTTCTTAATAGACAGTGTGAGAACGTTTGGAAGCACAGGCAGCACTGTGGGACTGGTGAGATGACCTTAGCAACACACACAGTTGTGCTCTCAGCTTGCTCATCTCAGACTCCTGCAATACCCTGTTTTGTGTTTTCAGGTGGTAATTCTCTGGACACCATTGACAAAGAAACTTGATGAAAAGGATATCCAGATTTTAAAGTTTTGTGACTTAAGTAGGAATTGTTATTTCCTAAATACATTTAAATCCAATAACAATTTTTAAATACCTTACATAAAAGCAGTAATGAATGTTCATGTTCTTCCTCTGAATTGTGACTCCCTAATTGTGCTTCCTCAATTGCAGCCTTCTAGGACAGAGTGTGCAGAATAGTTGCAGATTCAGTACCTAATTAAAGTCTGTGCTTATTGTGAATATTCATAATTTCAGAAAATTGCTACATGATTCCTCCATGCTGAATAACCCAAATTACTAGTTTTGAAAATACCTCCTTTCCTGTATCTATGTTTCCAGTTTATAACAGTTAACTCAGGACTAAACTTCCTCATATAACAGAAGCATAGAAAATATGTACTGTGCAATGTTTGGGTAGTATAGAGATAAGAATGTTTTTTATTAACGGCCATCTAAGTTGTGATATCTGATCTTGTACAATTAATACATTCACACAGCACAGTTAAATAGCATAATTAAATTGTGCCAGCATACATCTGAACGTCAAGAGTTTAAATCACAAACTTGTGGCTAACACTGCCACTAAAAACGAGCCTTCAGTCCTTAAAAAAAGGAGAAAGTGCCACAGATACAATCCAACACTTGCAGAAAATAACAAGCACCCAAAAGCTTGAAGTTACAACCTACCTTCCGCCCAGCAAATAGAAGAACTTGAAACTAGCAGAATAGAAAAATAAAGGGGTTTAGGGTGAAAACAGAGGAAGTTGGTGTTTAAAATGTCTAGAAGGCGCTAATAAAAATAATTTAAAAAGAGAACACAAAAGAAAGCGTTAAGGCCTAATGATAAAAGCTGCAAGCACTGGAAATTAAATGGGCAAGGGCTTGATTTGGAAACAGGGAAAGCAATTATTTTGACGTGAGTTTTAAGTCGTTTGAACAATAGAGAATTTTCAGAAATAATCTGTCTTTTCCAGATGACTATTGTCTCCTACGGAGAGCTGCACTATGTGCTCTAAGTGATTCTTTGTTAAATTTTTGTAGCTTTTTTTCAGGCAGAGCTCCTGCGCCCGTGGGGCTCGGTGGGCCCGGCGGCGCCCTCAGGGCGATGCCGATGCCCGGGCGCTCCCGCGGCGCGCACGTGCGCCCGGGGCACGTGAGCACGCGCGGCTACTTGGTCTCCACAGCGACTCTACTTTGTTACCGCCACACGACAACTTTGTGTTGCCCCTTTCCGCCGAGGCCCCCAAGGGGGCGGCGGGCGCTCTGCCGAGGCAGCCGGGGCCGGGGCACTGCCCGCGGCGTCCAGCACCGGAGCAGGGTGCTGCAAACTGGGGAAATTCCCTGCGGCGGGACGGGGACACTTCCACCTTCTGAGGTAAAGGCGACCCCCTCACGCGAAGCCCGGGAACGCCGCGCCCGCGGGAGGGGCCCGTTCCAGCCCCCGTGCCCCGCGACTCCATGTCGGGAAGGCGCGGGACGAGAACGGTCCCGCCATGGAGGCGGAGTGACGCGTGCGCGGCGACCGCC